>SZWC01005285.1:41528-73985 GCA_023375785.1 Penium margaritaceum
GAGGGGCTGTTCGGAGCTGAGCGCGACCTCACACGTCCTCAGTGCCTCGTCCGGGTGGTAGAGGGGGGTGAGGGCTCGCCGGGGCACTGCCGAATCTGCGGAATGTACGAGACCCGTCTGCATTTCAGACGGCGCTGCTGCAGCTGCTGCTGCGGGCGGACGCGCGACGGATTGAGATGCGACGATGAAAAGGAGGGCGAGGAGAGAGGAGGAGATGGGAGAAGGCGAAGAGATAGACCGGGATGAAGCCCAAGATTGTCCATTTTGCGTCGTCCGACGTGCATGCTTCTGCCGGCGCCTGCTCTCACCTCGGAGATGAGAGGGTGCCCTGTAGGCGCTCATGGCTGGAAAAGATGTCAGGAATTTTTTTTCCCCGTCTCTTCTTCTCAAGTCGGTGATAGCAGGGGATAAGCCACAAAATGACGAGGGTCGAGCTGCTGTGGGCATCGAACGCCGATGGCAACGGTTGGTGGACCGGGCTGGAAACCTCCGCCCTCGTGGGGCTTGGTCCCGTCGGGCGCAGCAATGGAAGACGCCGCTTGCACGTCGTCAACGGCGACCCGAGCGCGTTAGTACTGGTATGAGAAGCTTTCAAGTGACAACGAGTTGACCACGTCGTGCCTCCTCCAGGCGAATCCACAAACGGAGGTGCGCAACTGCGCCGAACGCCTGCCGCGTACGCATCTGCTGGTCAGCGTTGGCAACACCATCGACGCGTCTTGCGCTCGCTGTCCCCCATGTCCCTCAGTCCCTGAGTCCCCCAAGTCCGTCAAATTCCTGTCCCTCATGCGCCTGCATGCGTCGTCACGTAAGACGTCGCGCTTGACATGGCGTCCGTTGCACGACTCTATGCCTTTCTTCAGAATTAGCCCTGCATCGAGATAGCGGATGTGAGAAGTCCGGGAGTCATTTCATAGGCCAATCGCGGTTGAGCTGGGAGGTTGTAGTCGGTGTAACCAAGGCCGTGCCTGGGAATGCTTGATTAGGCAGTGACAATACGCGCCAATCAGGGCCGCCTTTCGGGGAACTTCGCCCTGAAATGCCTTTCTAAGCTTGGATTTCAAGTCAACGTAGGATTAAGGGAAAATAAAGGATGTAGCCACAATTTCCAATACTTAAGATGGAGTACCCATACGTACTCATTAAGGAACGGCATGCCCAGACCATTTCAATTTTAACACCGTATATCCAGCGTCCAGCAGAACAAAGACGGCATGCCCGAGTCAGGGGTTTTAAGAACGAGATACCATAATGTTCAAATATTGGAACGGCGTACCCTTTACCCAAACTAGAGTATTGTGCGCGCAAAGCCAAACATGACGCCACTAGGGTACACCGATGGCAAGTACGCATCAATGTGTCATACTTGCCACATAACGGTTGCAGCCCGGACATCCAACGGCACACTCGTTGTGTCACTCGGCACCACTTTGCTCACTCTCTCAAGCGACAAGTACCTTGGAGGTCATCAACGAACCGGTTTGCACAGCATATTGTCTGAGTTTGTGATTTTCTTAAGCTATGTTTCACTGTCCTCCGCTCAATCTTTGGGTGCTTGCGATCGATCGAACCCTATCCTCCAAGGCATGGAACCCATGCACCTTGATCGTCCACTACATCCGACAAGCGGATGGGGAGACATCACCAACACACGTTATGGTCCATGGCCATGTGACAAGGCACAAGCTGTCTAGCGCCATTTCAAGGCAAACTGGGACGCCAAATATGCCGTTCCACCACCCATTCTACACATGTCTTGGATGCTGATGTTGTTGTGTGTGTCGTACACAACTTACGGTGATCCCTCAGCTAATGTCCATCCATGTGCAGATCCCTGACATGGCAACGGTGGAAAAAGACCAACGGTTGGACAAGCGCCTGGAAGACATCTATCGTAGCTAGATCCTTGCTGTGGAACAGCACATAGGCATGCAACCTATCAGTACATAGCTCTTGTCGACGTGGTCTGTCTTGATCAGAAAGCTCGTCGTTCCGACGTGTCTCCAGGTGGATTATGCCCAAAACCGTGTTTCCGTCACTGTTCTGGTCTGCTAGAAGATTATGTGCCCGTGCGCACTGTGTGGGTGTGTACAAGCTAGGCTTGAGACCCTATGTAGTCTGCCCAGGGCTCGGTTGCTCTCTCTCTCTCTCTCTCTCTCTCTCTCTCTCTCTCTCTCTCTCTCTCTGCACACTACTTCAAGCCAGACGCGTTGTTGCGTCGTGCTAGTCAATCCCTTGCAGTTGATTTTTGCCCTACTGCCCAGCACCTGCTTGCATGCATTTTGACATGGTATCAGAGGGGCGAGACACCCCTCACTGAGCTACGCACCAGAGAGGCAGNGCTCTCTCTCTCTCTCTCTCTCTCTCTCTCTCTGCACACTACTTCAAGCCAGACGCGTTGTTGCGTCGTGCTAGTCAATCCCTTGCAGTTGATTTTTGCCCTACTGCCCAGCACCTGCTTGCATGCATTTTGACATGGTATCAGAGGGGCGAGACACCCCTCACTGAGCTACGCACCAGAGACGCAGAAGTGGCAGCAGCAGTGAGGGTCGTAGCTAAAGCCATGCTCCTTAGAGGACCCACCAACCCACAAGGGCCCTCCACAACATATTACAGCAGTGGAGACACCCTTGCAACCACATCACCACACCACCACGACGGGGCAGCCAAGAGCTGTCCTCGGCAGCTGTGTCGGTGGCGGCGCTGGCAGGGGTTTGCTTCGGCATGACGATTGGACGCTGCTGCTCAGTATGGTTCGAAACATCAATGTTGTCCGGATCCCAAACCGTTGGCGTTTCTCAAGGATTTGACTTGCTTGCATGAATTATGTTTCAGCAAAAAAATTGGCAAAGTGTGCACCTTGGCCATGTTTCAGCAAAAAACAGCAGCTGCAGCGGCCTCCTAATCCGATGACCTTGGCGTGTCAGGTGCGCACGTTGGCCGACCTGTAGGCCAAAAGCCTCCAGACGCTGACGAAGCAGGTCAATGAGCTGCAGGACCTCATCAAGGGCTTACTGCCCCAGCGGCAACGGTATTGAGTTGACCTGAGCGAGGACCACCTCGCCTCCGGCAGCCGTGCTGAGGTTGTGGAGGCTTTCTCCGACTCTAAGGATGAGGGCGAGGAGGAGTTGTTGTGTGCACGCCTCGTGCGCATAGATGCACGCTGCAGAGCGCGTGAGGCATTATGAAGGCCGTCCCGGTATACTAAGGACTTGAACTCCCTTTGCTAGACTCCTCAAGAGTCCTCACATACGAGCGCCTCGCTGCCTTCAACTCCCTCTGCCAGACTCCTCAAGAGTCCACACCCGACTACTGGCACCGGGCGATCCAACGGCATGAGGACTTGGGAGACGATGCCCCTCCGTAGTACTCAGTCCTCCAAATCATTCTGTACGGCATCCACCCCGACTACGTGGACGTCTTCAGCAGCTTTGACCAGTCTCTGCTATGCGACATGGGGAGCGACGGGCCGCTGTGCCACTCTCCTCTTCTTGGAGGTTGCTGACGTGGATGCAGCCATCTGCCTCCACCATAACATCGCTTCAGCAGCAGTTGCTATGGTATCCTCCTCCTTGCCGCTTGTAGCGACCGCGAAACCAGCTCAAGGGAAGAAGGGCCGCAAGTCGTCTGCTTGTGGCAATAGTAGTAGCAAGGCCAGCATCAGCACCAGGGCCAACAGCGTCAGCCGCAACAGTAGCAGCGGCAGTAGCAGCAATAACGGTGGCAGCAGCGACTCTAGGAGCACTGGGGGTTGCCGGCTCCTGTACTTCAACTACAACAGTGACCATCGCTACCCCGACTGCACTCGCCTGACGGGCCACCTACTGGACTGGGTGAAGATCACTCACGGCCTACAGCATTGGCACGAGGCACGCGTGCACCAAACGTCCGGCGTGACAGCCCGCTCGGCCGCCACGATTGCAGCCGTCCCAGAGCAGCCCACAGCCATAGTGACCACCCCAACCGACCCTCGCGACCAGGCGCTAATCGACCGGGATAGGATGATGGCCAAGCTGCACCAGCTTCTCGCACTACGCTCATCTCAAAGGTGCAAGTCGGTTGACTGAGCCGGGAAATCCTATAGCCTGTGGACTATCTGTCTTGTTGCGTGGTGATGCATGTGGTGGTGACCGTATGCGCATGTTGGTCCTGATGATGTGTCCTGGTTGCATGCTTCTGATGTGCGCTCCGACGTTCACCTTGCCGCATCGCCCGTCCAGCACTCTGTCATTGCGTCCTATTCTGTCGCCGAGTGCCATGTTACCCCTTGTACATGCGTCACGGATGCCACCTGGGTCATTGACTTTGATGCCACCCATCACATGACATGTCGTTGTGACGCCTTTGTTGTCTTGCATCCTGTTGGTGCCATTCTCTCTGTCCATATTGCAGTTGGCCATCAGGTCCCTGACCACGGTATTGCAGTTTTGTAGTTCCATGGGCTTGTTGGTCTCGTGTACATCTCTAAGGTCTTCATTGACGGTGATCTCAAACTAGGCCTGCTGCCTCTCCGTGCTTGGACTAAGATGGGCCTGGGTGTTACGCACATAGCTGCCGATGCTCGCATCTTTGTGCGCGCCATCGAGGAGACTATCCTCATTGGGACGGTCATTGATGATCTCTACCACATCCCTAGGTTGCCTGCCAGTGCCCCCCCCGTTCCTCACTCTCCCACTACACGTGTCTTCGTCGCTGGTGCTCTGTCTCCTGAGCACCACCACCTCCTGCATGGATGCCTCTGTCATGTGCACCTTGGGGCTGTTGACAGGTTGATATGCACTCTGCTTGCTCTCGATCTTGATGCGGCATCCTTCGAGGCGCCGCCCATGACTGACTGCCTGTCCTGCGCCGAAGTCAAAATGTACCGATCTACCTACCTTGAGTCAGTCTCGAGGGCTGGTCGGCCCCTTGAGCTCGTCCACTCCAACCTCATGGGTCCGCTCCCACTCAATTTTTAGGAGTACCACGGGTGTTACGTTCTGATGCTTACTGATGACTTCACGCGCATGTGCTGGGCTTACACTCTGCGTCCGAAGAGCGATGCTGTCATTGCTTTCTGCTCCTTGCTGGACATGGCTGAACGCCAGGCCTACTACAAGCTTCAGACCTTTCACTCTGACTCCGACGACAATTACCTCGGTGACATGGTGTGCAACTTCACCGAGCTAGGTGTCTTCCACAACCTCTCCGCTCCCGCCACCCCCCAGCAGAACGGTGTCTCGGAACCGCACCATGGAGGATGTGGTCCGCGCCATGCACGTCGATAACGCCATGCTTGAGACCTTTGCCTTTGAGGGGATGGCGTAAAATGACCTGGGTCTAGAACCACATCCTACACGGCCCCCTCCCAGGCCACTGCACACCATACAAACTATGGTACGACCATATTGCCGATCTGCGTCTTGCCCGTGTCTCGGGCTCCCTCGCCTGCGTCTTGTTCACGCCGGAGCAGTAAGGGAGAAAACTCTCTTCACTGGGCCGTATCTGCGTCTTTGTCGGCGTGGTGTTATGGTTGAAGGCCTCGCAGTTTTGGTACCCTGAGTGGCGCGGTACATTGGAGTCGCGTGACGCTGTCTTCTTCAAGCATCTCACTTTCCGCGACCTTGCTCGCACATACGCTCTCCGTGCTGCTTATGCCCCTAGGTGAACCGGAGCTCATTGTGAGGGGGAGGTGCCTGCCGTGGTTGGCCTAGTGCCCCTGGCCAGTGCAGTCACTCCATCGCCGGCACCCCAAGGGTTGTCCCCGAGGGTTGTGGCCTTCGGGGCCTCCAGCCCTATCCCATTTGTGGCTCGCCCTGCCGCCCCTGCCTCTGCGTTCCTGCCCGCATCCGAGTCCGCATCCGAGTCCGCGTTTGTGTTTGAGGCCTTGTCCAATCCTGAGTCCGCGTTTGCGTTTGGCTTTGAGCCATCCCCATCCCCAACCGCTGATGTTTCTACGTCTAGCATGGAGCCATCCTCGGCCGCTGAGGCCTCACCATCCTTTGCTAACACATCTTTCGTGCAGCCCACGCCTGCATCTGAGTCGGCGTCGACCCGTACTCTTGTCCCGTCTGACCCCTACACGCTGCCACCAGGCAGGTGCCTCCGCCGTGCTCCGACTTTCAACAGCAATCTCTAGGGCAGGCGCCTTGCCCCTCGTCCTGCCTCGCCGATCTCCAGCAGTTAGGTTGGCACCAGCTCCGGCCTTGCCATATGCTTGAGTGCTTGTGGCTTCACGGAGGTTCACCTTGACTGTGCCACTACCGTGGCACTTCTTGTCCAGGAGCGCGACCTCGCTCGTGACGCTACTGAGTCCATGGACACGATGGATCCTCCCTCTAAAGGGTATGCTCTGGTCACGTGCAGTGTACCACTGTCATCTCCTGACCCCACCACTCTGCTTGAAGCCTTGTCAGTCCTGGACGCTGAGCAGTGGCGGGCTTCCTACTAAGGTGAGCTCGAGGCCATTTGTGAGCATAGCGTCTTCGAGTTGGTAGAGTTACGAAAAAACCACAAGGTCGTCAAGGCAAAGTGGGTTCTTCGCAAGAAGCTCAAACCACATGGCACGGTGGAGAGGTACAAAGCCCGCCGAACAGCAAAGGGGTTCTCACGGGTCGCTGGTGTGGACTATACCAAGACCTTTTTTTCCTGTTGGCCGGATGACGACTGCGTTGACGCTGTTGAGCCAGGTGGCACAACACGATTGGGAGCTCCATCAGATAGATGTAATCAATGCGTTTCTAAATAGCGACATTGATGAGGGGATTTCCATGGTCCAGCCACCCAGCTTTGATGATGGCATCGGTCGTGTGTATCGGCTATAGAAGTCCTTGTACGCCTGAAGCAATCGCATCATTGCCATAACCAGGAGATCACCGACACGTTGGGACATGCCGGTTATGTACAGAGTGACACTATCCCATCCCTTTTCCTCTCCCACTTCCCAACGATGCTCTCTACCATCCTCCTCTACATGGACAATCTTCTTATTTCCTCACCCGACCTGGAATAAGTGAACGCCCTTGACCCCATGCTCTCCTCGGCCTACAAGATGAAAGACCTCGGAGAGGCCTTCGTGTTTCTGGGGATGGAAATCGTGCACGACTGTGTCCGCCGCATGCTCCGCGTGCATCAGGAATGCTATGCAGAGGCTGTGGAAAAGCACTTTGTCGACCTCCTCGCTACCTTTTGCACTGCCTCCACGTCCTTGATCCCTGAAGGGCAAGCCGCCCTGAAGATGGATGACCTAACCAACGTGATCCCTGAGGGGCAAGCCGCCCTGAAGGTGGATGACCTAGCCAACGTGGGGGAGCTAGTCGATGTGACCTTGTACCTACAAGTTATTGGCTTGCTCATGTACTTGGCCACCATGACACAACCTGACATTACCTTCACTGTCAACCTGCTCACCAAGTTCTCACGGGCTTCGTTCAAGCGAACACCGGAGGCACCTGTCCGGTGCATGTGCTACATCCTGTCCATCGTGCGCTTTGGTCTGTGCTTCCGCGAGCAGGTGTCCGTCGTGCTCGATGGATACACATTCAATGACTTAGTGCGGAGTCCAGGTGGCAGCCACACCGGCTACATCTTCCTCATTGGGGGCACTTCGATGTCTTAGCGTAGTGGGAAGCAAGGTTTCATTGCATGCAACATTGCGAAGGTAGTGTATGTTGCTCTGGATGCCAGTGTACCTGAGTGCTTCTGGCTAGTCCGTCTGCTACGTGAATTGCGTCAGTCCATTCCCCTGTGGTGCTCTAGTGTGATAACATGAGTGCAGAGGCCATCGCCAAGAACTCAGATTTATTCCATACACGTAAGAAGCACATCAACATCGAGCATCACTTCATGCGTCACCTGGTTGATCGTGGTAAGATCCGAGTCGTCCATGTGGGCACACACTTTCTGACCAAGGCTCTGGATCGTTCAAAGTTTCATGTGGACACTTGTTCTGTGGGACTATGCCCTGTTCCCGTTGTAGGTTTACTCCTCATGTGCCATCTTACATGTGCTGCACATGCCTCCTGTAGCATTTGTGTGTGACCTGTCTTGTGCAATTTCAATGTCTGCGTGTGCATAGACGTGTATCACCCTCTGGTCATGGGGGAGTGTTGTGTGTGTGTGTCGTACACAGCTTACGGTGACCCCTCGGCTCATATTCATCCAGGTGCAGATCCCTAACGTGGCAACGGTGGTAAATGACGAGCGGTAGGACGGGCGCCTGGAAGACATCGATCGTAGCTAGATCCTTGCTATGGAAGATCACATGGACGTGCAGCCTATCAATACGTAGCTCTTATCGATGTGGTCTGTCTGGTTTAGATGTCTCGTTGATCTGACGTGTCTGTAGGGAGTTATGTCCAAAACCGTGTTTTGGCTATTGTTTTGATTTGCTAGAGAATTGTGTGCCTGTGCGCGCCGTGTGGGTGTGCACCACTTAGGCCTGAGACCCTATGTAGTCTGCCCTAGAATCAGTTGCTCTCTCTATTTGTGCACATTTCTTGCCACTGAACGTGTTGATGCGTTGTTCTACTCAGACCCTTGCAGTTGATTTCTGCCCTACTGCCCAGTACCCGCTTGCATGCATTGTGTCAGCTGGGTGGGTGAGCTTCAATGGGGACATCCTTGTGTGCCACGGATGACTGGCAACCGTGGGTGAAAATGCATCCCATTACCCGTTCAATTATGTGACCCCATGGACACCTAGTCTTTCTTTCAATCATAACATAATAGTGTACCGATTTTGGGGTGCATGGTGAAGTTATGTTTTACCATTGTGTACATTGTTTCCAGCAGCATAACTAGGCTGTACCAAATGCAGTTTTTGCAAAACATTCATCGAACATTGGTATGTTGTGAACATGGTAAGGAAGAATAACATGCTCGAGAATATTCATTTAATGTCTTGCATGCAGACTCAACTAGCACCTGGATGTAATCATTAGGCTGACTACTCACTAGCCAGCGCTAGAATGCGGGTAGTAGTGAAAACATCCATACCATCACCCCAGAAGGAGGACACAGTCGGCCAACATGACATCTTGGCATGGGCACATGTACATCTTGATGATGTGTGCCGGCTTCCTTCTTGCGCATAGCTTTGCAACCAAGTACGCCGTACAAGTATGAGACATGTCACAAACCGGAGGCTGGAATGCCTTGGGCAGTTCATGGTCGACGTTGCTTTGCTCCAATGTTGTAGTTACCAAAAGAGAATGAACATAATTTCCATTCCTTTTTTTTTTCAAACTAGAGTGGGCACGCCATGTGTTTTTGATAGGAAAGCAAAATTTTATACCCTTGTACGAGATTTCATCAGAGGATACACTTTGTTGTAGTTCAGCCGCCTGCTGTGCAACCTTCCACACCCCGGATGCGGTCCTAGCTGGGTCCAAATGATCTCCTTCAGCGGCTTTGGTGTGGCTCGGTCGACACCCGGCATGGCATTCTTGTACGCACTCTGGAATGCCATTATTATGAGCCCCACGTCGCATAGCGGCTCTGGAGGTTGCCCCTGCCCTAGTAGGAGAGCTCAGACATGCGACCGAGGAGATTGTACACAAGTGTCTTCTACTTGTGAGGGATGCTTGCAGCAATGCCGATGCCAAAAAAACACATTACACACTGTGGGTATTGGTGCCTCATCACCTCTTTGCACCTTTGGAACTCCGACATGGTCAAAGCGTGCGTGAGCTGCCAAGATCATGAACCGGAGCGATGGTCATACCTTTGATGCAGGTTCTGACGGAGGTGCCACTTATCATAGGTGTGCATGATACTTGGGAGCATGTAGTAAAAAAAAATCATACGACCCTTTTGCCGATCGCTGATGAAGGCTATTCCTGGCTATGCTGTGAGTAGGTAGGCGATGGGAAGTTGGAAGCAGAACCACCGCCATTTTTTCTCGTTGTCGATGGAAACTTGTGTCCACGCCACTGGCACTGAATTGTCATTGGTGTCAAAGTATCATGACAACAGTGAGGTGTGTCTGTGGCCATTCTTAAAGAATGTGTTGTCCATCGTCATGATATAGCAAGAGTGATGAAACCCAAGGACCGTTGCTTTTGGTACGACGAACGCACGTTGTTAAATTTGTCCTCTGTTGCCTTAGCAATGGCGTGTGCATTGCGGTCTAGCTTCATGAGATTTAGGAAACAAAATGAGACACGATATCAATTTATTGGAAGAAAAAACACGGTAGAACTCGCTAAAGGGAAAGAAAATGGTCAACAACATACATCTTTGGTGTATGCTGGGAATAGAGACCAAGACTATGTGTGGGATCCAAGCACCTTGTCCTGGGCTGCACCTTTATGCGGTGCAGCTTGTGGTGCTCCACGTCCTTCTCACTGGCCTTCTTCACAACTGCCTCGAGGCGTTTCATGTCTGCACTTGGGTTCCTCTGTATAGTGGCCACAATGTGCCCGTTGAACCACTTTCTCCTCTTAGCTGGAGCACCATGGCCTCTAAAAGAGCCTAGCACATAAAGATGACTATTCAATCACTCATAAACCTTGACCAAACCACTGTCTGTACAGAGGTGTGCATGCATAATATAGGGGAACTCCTTGTATTGGGCACATTGGGTTGTGAACACCGTTGGCTCGATACACAACCACTGAACGGTCATCCGATTCTTGATGATATAGTTATCTATGGCACGGTGACACTCGGCCAGGTCGGAAAACTCAGTGCCGCCAGGGAAGTCGCCAATGACCCTGGTACGCTTGGGGGCTTCTTTTCCAGCCTCATTGTCGGAGGACACTGCACAAAAACAAAGAGGGAATTGGTGTGAAAACACAACCAGGATGTTCGGAAGAAAGATTAGAATGAGCATAAGTGTCTACCACATGGATGTTTACCCTACTACGGTTCATCCCCAGAGCTTCCTAGTCGCAGCTTTTGTGCAGCAGGCCTCACTGGCAACAACAGGATGTCGATGAATTTGGTGTCCAAGTTCCCATAAAAAGTGAGGCGACGGGCAAGGGGGGGATGCGGAACCTGGCTCGTCCAAAATATGATGCGCTAACGCTAGAGGAGGAGACCCCAGTGTGCAGTCAATAGAATCCCCTCGTCTCTCCCTACGGGATAAGGACCACCGTAATTGTGCGGCCATTGTGACACAACATTGGCATGTACTCGAGAAAATGAGAACTTCAACCAGGGGACACCCACTCTGCCGCTCACCTGGGTGGAGGTACTCCTTTGCCATACTCCTAGGCATCATGCACTGCGCCTAGGCAGTGTACGATTCTGGAGAGATGAAGGCCATGTCATGCTGGGTCGTGCTAGGTCAAATAACCTGCTTGCAAAGAAAGGAATGAGAGGGGGGGGGGGGTAAAGAACACAAGTATGGCAGTGAATGCTCAACGTATGATGCACCCAAACCAAACAATGCGGGACGGTCAGCGTTATCCAGTCTATGTTGAGCGACCATTCCCCAAAGGTAAAAGGAGACAAGTCAACCAAATGTACGACATACGATGCACCGGAACCAAAGAATTCCTGTTGGCAGACAAGGTGCTAGAATCTGTGTTGCTGAGTGCATGAAAAGTCAAAATTGTAAACGTAGTGCATGTACAGACTAACGACCTCGGAAGTACAAACAGACATTTATCCCTTGCCTCGATAGTAAAGACGTGTACCACAAACATCTGAAAGACATAACTACATAATGAAGTATGTTAGAACTCAAAAACACCGATCCAAGATCCAAACCTACACAAATGTTTAGACAGATGACATCACCATTGCTGAAAAAACCATACATGATTTAAACAATCCAAATCATCAATTAAAATTATACATGGCATTCCATTTATTTTCAGAAAGGAATGGCATGCCCGTATGGCGTCCTTAACTTTCAAAATCTGGCCACACCGTTAGCAGACCAATTACTCATGGATATCCCATTCCATGTTTTTGTGAGTTGGACATGCCGTGTAAAAAATTCCACTCGCGGGCATGCCACACAAATGGTGCACGCGGTGTGGGTATCCAAGCGATAACATCCTAGAATCAAACAACATATTGTGAGGCTGGTTGTGGTTGGATTTGAACGGTACCGGACACAGGCTTTGCTCAACATTGTTGTGGAATTTGTGGGTCCACGAGTTGCGCACAACTATCCACTTCCACTTTCTCATGAAGCCGATCATGAGTCATGTACCCATGGTCAGGTCGAAAGGTTGATCCAGCTACCACGGAAGGACATCATACTTTCAACTATCAATGATTCATGTTGATTGGTGAATGATTGTTGGTCAAAACGATGAGTTCCATTTTTTTATGCATTGAGTGGGACCCTCTTAGACAGTTGAAGAAGCCTTTGAGGAAAACCATCTCGACGGATGAAAGTGGAGGGCATAGTTGGAGTGCATCAACAATGTTCCAAGAGAAAATCCTACAGACATTATGAGCAACACCAATGGTTGAACTTGCCCAACCATCAAATCCAACCGCAACCAGCCTCAACCACTATCAAGTGCAAGTTTAGTGGAGTGGATTGTTACCACTTATTCACAAGTTCTGAGGCACAACCGAATTGGACAGGAAGTTTGACCCACTAGGCCAAAGCCTTGGCAATTGAGTATTATGCCGAGCAGAACATAGGTGGTTGACAAGGATGAGGTGCATAGTACAAGCAGATTTAACAAATTGGAACAATATGATGATTTGGAATAAGTGTACTTTGATGACGAGTCTTGACTATGTCAAACACATGTATGCAATAATAAGAAACAAAATGAGGCATATCTTCATTCTTGGGTGCTTGAGTGGAGAGAGGAGTGGAACACCGCGTTGTGAATGGTTGCTTTGAGAAAATCCATTCTAAGATTGAGGGATTTTGAGAAGATTCAATAACAGATTTCATAAAGTCCAGTGTTGACAAGAAGTTAACAGAGCAACATCAAAACACTGCTACATTTCATGTCACTTCTGTCAACCTTTCTGGAAGATGGTCAAATATGTCAAAAACTTTGGGAATGGAACACTGAGATTCGGGAGACGTGGCCAGAATGCCTGTGGCTGGTCGGGCTCCCAACTATTGTGCACAGTGTCGAAGACATGCTACTTGACCAAATATCTGTACATCTTTCTATGGCATCGATGTATGAAGATTTCCTGAATTACATGGTCTGTATCGTTGTCCACTTGGATTGGCGGTGGAGGAGCAATGATCATGTTAGGGAACCTCTTGCTGGGATCCCGATAGTTCTTGAGTTTGGTGTTGTGGAACAATGGATGGGTTGCCATGCTGTCTAGTAGGGGAAGTTGGACGACAACTGGGGTTTGCATTTGCTCGATCTCCAATGGGCCCAACCATCCGGGCTTGAGTTTTGCAGTCTTTTTCACATGTTTTGATGTCTTTGGAGCTGAGCAGGACACGATTGCTAGTGCTCAATACACCATTGTTGCAATGTTGGTCCATTGCTCACTTCATTGCTGCCTGTGTTTTTGCGAGGATCTTGTGTGTTTCTTTCTAGATTTTGGAAAAGTCTCAACGATGGATGTCAATTGTGGGAATATTGCTGTGGCTTTGCAATCATGCCGGTGTAGCGAAATGTTTTCCATAGATCACTTAGAATGGCTGTTTTCTTGTTTCCTGGTCCGACCACTAGAGAGTTGTTAGATGTCCAATCTGATTGCAGATTTGGACTCCGTGGATTTTTCCATGCAATTTCGAGCTTTCAGTTGCTCGATTTGGTTGAGAACTCTGAGAGTTATCCCTACCCAAATTTCGGGTGGTGCGGCGGGTGGAATCTGGTACCCGTCCGGGGTGACGGGATGCTCCACCGCCGGTGGTCCGTGTTCAGCTCCAACTGGCTCCATAGACCCCAAGGCCCTAGAGGAAGCAACCAGGGAGGTCCTCTGGACCAGGACGAGCCGCCCTTTGACTTGTCAATCAAAGAAAGGCACTTCGGGCCGTCGTCGGCTCATATCAGAGGCGTCTTGCGTCGGCGGCAGCCAAAGGCGGCTCCACCAAGGGTTGCTTGGTTGGGCGTATCAGGGGCTATACTGCTTCTTTTTGGGTGTGCTTGGATGCGTTGGAAAGCTCAGATCACTGGCTATAAGAATGTGATGTAATATTACCAAACATACTAACCATTAATGATTTGCAGCCTTTCTCAGTTTCCACAATCTGAATTCTGCCAGAATTCTGCTTCCTTGGTGTTGTGGCGACCCAAAGCACACACCTCTCTTGGAAGTCTCTTTGCACTAAGAAGCCGTGCACACTTAGGCAGCTCAGGGCATGCTTGGACGGCATTCCTGACAAAGGGTTATGGGCCCACAGCCCTGACCTGCCTACCAAGAAGTTCACAGCTTCCGCAACGCATGGGTTTGTCACTCCGGGTGACTTCGCCATCGCACTTTGAGTCTATCCATTAGAGAAGTTCAACATGGCACAGAAGACGGAGTCCTCGCACATCCAAAAGTACATGGGTGGTCCAGGCTTTGGGCTGTAGCAGTGGCATTTTGAGATCTACCTCACGCACAAGGGAGTGTTGGAGCTCATGAAGGACACGGAGGTTCAAGATGCGAGTGCAACGAACGAGGGGAAGGCGGCCTTTGTGAGGAAGAACACGGAGGCGCTGATGCTCCTATTGTCCGTGCTCCATGAATCTCAGTGGGGCTACATCCAGTGTTGTGACCTGGTAGCTGACACATGGAAAAAGCTCTGCTCCATCCACCAATCAAAATCCCTAGCCAACAAGATCTTCGTAATGAAGCGACTCTTGACGGTGAGGATCGAGGAGGGTAAAGACGTCATTTCCGCCATGCAACAGATTGAGTCTCTTCCCTCACAATGCAATGATGTGGGATGGAATATTGACGCAGAAATGCAGGCAATGGCGCTCCTTATGGCTCTACCCGATAGTTGGGGTCCTCTCATCACCGTCCTGGGAGGTTGGGAGGATAAACCCACCTACGGCGCAGTCGCCGAGTACATCCGCAACGAGGTACAACGTCGGAGCGGTGGCAATTCCTCATCATCCTCAACTGCCCTGGTCACCAAAACGCAGGGTGGCAACAATAGCGGCAAGCGAGGTGGCGGTAAGGGCGGCGGCAAGAAGGGCGCCAAGAGGGTGCATGCCATAACTGTGGCAAGGAGGGTCATTGGGCCAAGGAGTGTCCAGAGGAGGCACAGGCCGGAGGCAAAGGCACAAAAGGCAAGAAGGCGCTCGTCAATGGCACAAAAAACCACGACCTGAAGGACGCCAACCGGCTGTGCCTTGACTCAGGTGCGGTGGAGCATACCTAAGTCGAGAAGGTGGGGTTCATCAACTATACCAAGTCTATAAAGTCCATGGTGACCGCCAATGACAAGGTCAAACCTGCGGCCGGCCAAGGTGATGTGGACGTAGAGGTGGTGGTGGGTGGCAAGAAGGTGCAATGTGTTATCCAAAATGTGCAACATGTCCCTGGCCTGGCTGACATTTTTAGTGTGAGCCGCCTGACAGACAAGGGGTATGAAGTGCTCTTCCGCAGGAAAGGTACAGTCGTTCGGATGGAGGACGGTGGCGAGGTCGTGCTCAAGGCAAAGCGCGAGGGAGGACTCTACATTGTTGACACAAAATTCATCCCCTCAATAGCAAACGTAGCAGATCCGCCAGCACGCGTCGTCAACCTTGCAAAAGGCAGGGGAGCAGACTTACAGCTGTAGCATCGGCGGCTGGGGCACTCGTCGCCCATAGTTGTACAGGAGATGGCGAAGCGCGAGATGGTTCACGGCCTCAACATCACCGGTGCAGCAGACGCAGCAGCAGATTTTGCAGAGCACAAGTACGAGCCTTGCATCGTGGGCAAGGCAAAGTGCAAGTCGTTCAAAGATGGACAACGTCGGGCAAAGAACCTGCTCGAGGTAGTACACAGTGATGTGTGCAGACCGATCAAGATGCCGTCCATTTGGGGCACGCGGTACTTTTCCACCTTCATCGATGATTGCAGCAGAAAACTCTATGTCTACTTCATGAAGCGGAAGAGCGATGTGCTGGACCGGCTGAAGAAGTATGTCGCAGCGGTGGAAAGGCAGACTTACCGTAAGGTCAGAGCGCTACGCAGCGACAATGGCAGCGAGTACGTGGGCTGCGGAGGGTGGCTGAAGGAGCAGGAAATTGAGCTGCAGCCGACCACTCCGTACACGCCTCAATCTAATGGCGTGGAGGAGCGTGCGACACAGACACTACTCACCATGGCGCGAACAATACTCGTGGACACAAAGTTACCACGGAGCCTGTGGACCGACGCCATGAGTACGGCGTGCTACATCACCAACCTCACCCCAACGGCAGTGTTGAAGGGGAAGGGCGGCTGGAAGATGCCGCGGGAGGCTTGGAGCGGATGCAATCAAAACGTGGCACACCTAAAGGAGTTCGGGTGCAAGGCATACGCGTTGGTGCAAGCCGTGCAAACAAAATACTCCAAACTGGACCTGCGTACAAAGGTGTACGCATTCGTCGGATACAAGAGTGCGCTCAAGGCGTACTGACTCTTTGATCCACGGATGTGGGACTTCATCACCAGCCGCGACTTCACGTTTGATGAGCAGCAGAGCTACTGCAGCAGCAACAACATTGACGCAGCACAATCTCCAAAGCAAGGGGAGTGGTTCCAACTCCTTGAGCGTGAGGAGGAGCCGGCGGCTGCAGAGGTCGATGACGGGTCTTCGGAGGATGACGGTGCTGGAGCGCAGCAGGGCAATGCAGCAGGTGCAGGTGTCGCTGGAGCGCAGGACACAGCAACCGACACGGGGGAGCCTGCGGCCGAGGACAACGTTGCAGCAGAGGAGCGACATGACCAGCAGCCAGCGTCGCCAAGGTCGTTGCGTCGCAGTCAGAGGCAGCGGAATGCAGCAAAGCGGTATGACGCGAGTACGGGCCATTGGGTCGGCATGGCACGGTGCATGATAGCAGCCGTAACCGGGCCGACAACCGTGCAAGACGCGCTTGCATGGCCTGATGGGCAGCAGTGGGACGAAGCAATGAAATCTGAACTTGCGTCCCTTGCTGAGAACAGTACTTGGGAGTTGGTGGATCGGCCTGAGGGGGCGAAAGTGATCAGCTCTAAGTGGGTGTTCAAGGTGAATCTCACCAAAGAAAGCAAGGTGGAGAAGTATAAGGCGCGGCTAGTGGCAAAGGGGTACGCACAGCGGAAAGGCAAACACTACGGTGAGACGTTCGCACCCGTCACCAAGTTCATAAGCATCCGGACGATCCTCACGGTGGCAGCCGCAAAGGACATGGAGATCCACCAAATGGATGTCAAGACGGCATTCGTGAACGACATCATTGACAAGGAGATCTACCTTGAGGTGCTGGAGGGGGTGGATGCACCGGAGGGCAAGGTTTGCAAACTCCGGAAGGCCTTGTACGGGCTAAAACAGGCGCCCGGGTACTGGTCCCAACAGATGGACGGCTACATGACGCAGCTCGGCTTCAAGCGCTGTGAGTCAGACCACAGGGTGTACGTGCGGCGCAGCAAGGGACTCCATCAGAATGTTGCACTCTACGTGGACGACCTGATCCTGTGTTCATCAGATCAGGCAGCTTTGCAGTAGCTCAAGGAGCAGCTGAGCAACAGATTTAAGATTACGGGCATGGAGGAGCTGGAGTACTACCTCGGGGTGAGCATCACGCGCAACCGGAGGGCGCGCACGCTTGAGCTGGGGCAGGCTAAGTACGTGGCCGAGGTCCTGAAGTGGTACTGCATGGAGGACTGCAAACCAGTGGGCAGTCCGTTCTCCACAAGCTTTGAGCTGAGTGCGGCAATGGCGCCACAAACGAAAGAGGAGAAGGAGGACATGGCGCAGATGCCCTACCAATCTGTGGTGGGCACCCTCATGTTTGCCATGGTGGCGACTCGGCCGGACCTTGCCTACGCGGTGGATCAGGTGAGCAGGTACGTGGCCAACCCTGGGCCACTACACTGGACAGCGGTGAAGCGCATCCTCTGGTACTTGTAGGCAACGCGGCAAGCGCGTCTGAAGTACGACGGAAAGGGGAGATCAAACCCCTTGCGACTGGTCTGCTACACTGACGCAGACTACGCCGGCGATGTGGACGAGAGGAAGTCAACTTCTGGCTATGTGTTCTTCCTCGCAGGTGCAGGGGTCTCGTGGTGCATCAGGAAACAGGACTGCGTCGCCACCTCCACAGTGGAGGCAGAGTACTTTGCTGTGGCCGAGGCGGTCAAGGAAGTGGTGTAGCTCGACAGATTGTTGGGGGAGCTGGGCGTGCCGCAGCAGGAGCATACGGTGGTCCAGGAGGACAACACTGGCTCCATCTCGCTGACAAACAACCCGACGCAGCACAGAAGGACGAAGCACATCAACGTGCGCTACCACTACGCGTGCGACATGATGGAGAAGAGACAGGTTGTGCTGCAGCATTGCAGCACAAAGCACATGCTCGTAGATTGCTTGACCAAGGCGCAGCCCAAGGATTAGCACGTCATCAGCCTTGCAGGGCTTGGGTTGACAAGCTGTGAAGGGCTTGAAGGCGCAGGAGCGGACGAGTAAAGAGTGAGCATGAGGCATCCTGCATGGAATGTGTACGGTGGAGATTGTTAAAAAGTGCCCCTGCCATGGATGCTGTTTGCCGTTTTCCTGGTCCGACCACTAGAGAGTTGTTAGATGTCCAATCTGATTGCAGATTTGGACTCCGTGGATTTTGTCATGCAATTTCAAGCTTTCAGTTACTCGATTTGGTTGAGAATTCTGAGAGTTAGCCCTACCCAAAGTTCGGGTGGTGCGGCGGATGGAATCTGGTACCCGTCCGGGGTGACGGGATACTCCACCGCCGGTGGTCCGTGTTCAGCTCCAACTGGCTCCATGGACCCCAAGGCCCTAAAGGAAGCAACCAAGGAGGTCCCCTAGACCAGGGTGAACCGCCCTTTGACTTGTCAATCAAAGAAAGATGCTTCGAGCCATCGTCGGCTCATGTCGGAGGCGACTCGCGACGGCGACAGCCAAAGGCGGCTCCACCAAGGGTTGCTTGGATGGGCGTAGCAGGGGCTATATTGCTCCGTTTTGGGCGTGCTTGGATGCGTTGGAAAGCTCAGATCATAGGCTATAAGAATCTGATGTAACATCACCAAACCTACTAACCATTAATGATTTCCAGCCTTTCTCAGTTTCCGCAATCTGTATTCTGCCAGAATTCTGCTTCCTTGGTGTTGTGGCGACCCAAAGCATACACCTCCCTTGGAAGTCTCTTTGCACTAAGAAGCCGTGCACACTTAGGCAGCTCAAGGCATGCCATAATGGCATTCCTGACAGGAGTCCGTCAAGGGCGTGTGGTGAGGCCGTCACCACCTTGCCCTTGTTGGTCCTGGACGGTCCGGCACTTGCCATATCCTCGTCCGTGCAACTAGCACATGAAACTCGTTGTGGAGATCACCCCACAACTATGAGGAGGGATCACCTCCCACAAAATCCTTGCTCTCACGATTGGTGAGGCATTTATGAATGCAATTTCTATTTTCCTAGGCCGCCACGTTGGTACAAGGGTTTGGATTTTGAAAGTTAGTCTTCGTAAGCCGTGACTCATGACACTTGATAGCGACTAAAATCTAGGAAAACGGAAGATTACAACACAACAGAATGACAAGAAGTGTGAGTACTACCCACAAATCTAAGACAAAGAGTAAGAAGGGAATTACAAGTCCTAGCAATTGTATAACTCCGTCTTCTAGCTGCTTTGTCTTCTTCCTGTCTTCTTGTCTTCCTTGGCCTCCTCAAGCCGACGGTGTTGGGGAAGCCGCCAAAAGTCATCAAGGTGTCATCCTCCCTCTTTTTAGGGTGTTCTTAGGCCGTGAGAGCCCCTGGCATTGGGAATGGATGCTTTCCCAATATCATTTGTTAAAGGAGGGGGGATAGAACATTGGAAATGGAGGAATATTTGTTGTTTTGGGGGTGGACACTCCCCACCCAGTCCAAGAAAAATCCACCTAGGTCCTTGGGGTGGAGAACACGCTCAAAGAAGTTGAGAAGTTGCAATAGAGCCCTTCAGGGGCTTTCAAATGCACATTTTGGTACTTAAAATAAATTATTGCAGACGTCGTATACCCCTTTCGCGTTTCTGTTGCTGCTTGTAGCTGTTGGCGGTATTTTATGTATGGCGTAGCCGCCGTTTCCGTCGAACCCTTAGTCGCGGGGGTCGTCTGGCTTTGAGAACCACTGCAACGGGCCGTGTCTCTAGCTCCTGCTTTAAACTCATTTTTGGAGTTGGCAGAATTGCGTTCTCTGTCCGCGTCAAGGGTTTACCCCCTTCGCAGGACTGAGAGGCAATAGTCATCAACGACCCAGAGCAGGGATACTTGAATGTTTTCAGTCTCGGGAGGCTCATTTCTGTTTCTGTCCTCACCCCTGGTTTTGGGACCTAAATCGAGGGTTTTTATCTCAAACTCTTGCATTCGCACGAGTTTTCCGGTTTTCGAAATGCATCATTCGTCCCAAACAAACTCGTGTCTCGTTTTTTACACGACGGGGTCAAATCGTCACATGCGAGGCAGGATCGGCGATTACACGCCGACTTCTCTCATGTGCACCCCTCGTTCCTTGCTCTCACCTCGCTCCTCCTATCCCTCGTCCTTGCTTGCTTGTTTGCAAGGAGGGTGAGGGGGGGCGAGGGCACGAGGCCACGAGGCCTAGCCCTCGAGGCCATCATGGCCCCTCAGCAGCCGATCGAGTTGAGGCCACGATCGGCGGCTGGCGGCTGGCCGGTCAGTGGCCGGCCCGTGGCTTGGCCGGCCGCCAACCATCCAGCCGACCAGTAGCGAGCTGGCTGGCGGCCAGCCAAGTGCTGGCCGCCGGCCAGCCCTCGCTGACGCGAGGGATGGTGGGCAACCACCCCTTGTTTTAGCAAGGAGGAAGGGCCGAACCGGCCCTCCCGCTACAATCACAATGTACCCTGTTTATGTATTGAGTCGTTTATGATATTTTTAGCTTTCCTTCTATTTCTTAGAACACGTCATACGTAACAGGTGGAAGAGCCTCCTACCGTCAGGTGTCGTTTTTTAATTGCTCGCGAGTTTGTTCTTCACCCCCCCTCCCCCTGTTGGTTTGTGTGGCTTCCACTCGTCACGAGCGATGACGCAGTGATTATCCATATACCCAGTGGTATGAAGCGGCGTTACCAGAGAGCATGACGACATGATCCATGATCCGGACGCAGCTGGCGCTTGGGTACCGACGAGTGGTGGCTCCGTGAACTAGCAGCTGCCACACAGGTGCCACAACATCTCTGGGTGCTTGCCGGGGTCCTTTCCGGATTTTCTACAGACGCTAGAGTTTTCTCAGTGGACTGGCTCTCAACCCCGGTTTGCATGTTTTGCATTGTCTGTCCAACGATCGATGTCGGACTGGTACGTGTGACCAGTTGTAGCGTTCGGATTGAGATTATGCGTCATTAGACTTAGACGGTGGTGCGTTCCGATACATGTGCGCAGGTTTACGGCCAAAACAATGATTTTTGGTTAGGTTTAGGACAAACTGACACTACGCGTGTGTCACTTGCCGTGAGCTCAGCAGATATTCATGTTGTGTTCTTGTCAGTTGTCATTTCTCTCTGCGATTATATTCAGATTTGAGCTTATTGACACTCTGTACATGTCCTTACCCAGACCCTTGTAGTTTTTGCCTGTGACTTGTGACCGTTGCCACACGCTGACCTAGCGCTGACGCCTAGTGTCGTGGCAAGTGGTTAGGAAGGTTCCTAGAATCTTCTCTTGGTATCAGAGTAAATGATCTACAACTTGTTTTGTTGTGTAGTAGAGATGCAAGAGTAGCGATAGTGAGTGGCAGTAGTGATAACCACCCATAGCAGTAGCAGTAGCAGATCCTGGAAGGACCCACCACTACTACGTTATAGCGGGGTCAGTGACGGCAGCCAACAACCACAGTAGACGTAGCAGTAGAAGCAGCATGAGCACTTGTAGCTGGAGTGGCAGAGGGTAGCAGCCTCATAAGCACCCATAGCAGCTGCTGTAGTGGCGAGCAACTACTGCAACGGCGGCAGAGGGAAGCAGCCTAAGTTGAAGTTGTTACTATAGTGGTGGCTGCGGTCAGCTACAGGTGTGTCAGCTGCAAGCAGTTGTAGTAGCAGTGGGGGGGGGCAACAACCACACTGGCAGCGAGCAGCTATTGTAGCAGCAGCGGTGCTCAATATCCGTAGCAGCAGCAGTGGCAGCGGGCAGTTGCAGTAGCACCAGCGACTGGGAATAGCCACAGCAGCATTTGCAGCCGCGAGCAACTATAGCAGCGATAATAGCAACAGTAGCGGTGGCGACGACGGGCGATTGCACCAGTGGTGGCAGCGAGCAGGATACGCAACAGCAAGAGCGATAGCGGGCAACTATAGTAGCAGCAGCTGACGGCAGCAATTGCAGCTGACGGTAGTAACAACAGCTGACGGCAACCGCAACAGCTGTCGGTAGTAGCCACAACAGTAGTTGCAGCGCTGCTTTCTCCCGTGGGTTGCAGGAGTGGCAGCAACAGCATGTGCAGGAGCAGGGGCAGCAGCCACGGGGGCAGGAGCAGCTGGTCCCGTCGCTAATACAATAGCAGGAAACTGCCGTGTAGCTTCTTGGTACAACAGCTCGCCCATGAGGGTGAAGGGGGGGGGCATTGAGCTCGCCCGCGGGGGAGCTCGCCGAGCGAGCTCGCTTGACGAGCGAGCTCCTCGAGCGACCTCGCTCAACGAGCTCGCTCGAGGAATCGAGCCATACCAAACCAAAAGAAAAGGAAAGAAGGAGGGGGAGGGGACAAGGGGGGGTCCCCGACTGGACCATTGTAGGACAACCCCAAAAAGAGCACCCGAGGAGGTGGCACCAGAAAAAAAAAAGAAAAAAAGGAGTGAAAAAAAATTGGGTGCACCCACGCATTGGTGCACTAACTCACCGTCGGCAAACGACGGCAACCGCAGTAGCAGCAACGGCCGCTTGNCCAAAAGAAAAGGAAAGAAGGAGGGGGAGGGGACAAGGGGGGGTCCCCGACTGGACCATTGTAGGACAACCCCAAAAAGAGCACCCGAGGAGGTGGCACCAGAAAAAAAAAAGAAAAAAAGGAGTGAAAAAAAATTGGGTGCACCCACGCATTGGTGCACTAACTCACCGTCGGCAAACGACGGCAACCGCAGTAGCAGCAACGGCCGCTTGAGATGCGGTAGTAGCAGAAGCGGTGAAGGTGGTCTGAGGCCATAGTCGTCGGCTGACCACGGCAACCGGAGTAGCAGCAGCATTCGTAGCAATAGTAGCACCAAAGGCGACTTGAGGTCACACGGCAGCTACGCGATAGACGCGTAGTAGTCGGACAGCAACGTACCGCCAGTGTGGTGGTGGTCGTCCTCGTGACGGCATCACAACACATTTGAGACACTGTGCTTTGATCGCGCGGCTCCCCTTGTGGCCTTGTGCGAGCGGGAGCGAGTGCCTTATACACTCACCCACGCTAGGCTCCTGAGATGCACACACCGGCGTGGCAAGGGGCGCAGCCGGCGCCTTGGTTGGCATCGGCAATGCAAGTGTGGCAGGCGCCATGAGCACAGTGGCAGTTGCAGCCGTGGCACACACCCCAGGCGTCCAATGCCTATGCCTGCTACTTTTGTAGTGACCGACACCATGGCTGGCGCCAGTGTCGCCAGCGCCCTGCTGGGTGGCGACCGCCCTGGTTACAGTCCCGTCCTACTCCACCATTCGACTAAGAGACATCAACTCGTATCGTCGCACCCCTCAGTGGAGCTATGGTGGTGTTGTACGCTTAGCTCCAAGGTCTGAATCGCATGGTGCAACAGCTCACAGACCACGTGGTCTCTGAGCGGGCCATTGCCACCGTGCCGCTTCATGCACCCCTTTCTTCCTCCTCGCTATCCTCACCTCCATCAGTGTCATAACCTGACCATTCCTCACGTGCCGACCTTTGCTACACATCTGATGCTCTTCGCTCTGTCCTGGAGTCAGTTGGAGTCATCCCGACCGTTGACCCCTCCACTACTGTGGTAGTCCCTTCAGCTTGGCGTCATCGCGCTCGCACTCGGCACGCGAGGCAGCGGACATCACATTTGGTGAGACGTGCCCAGGAGGCGGCAGCAGTTGTAGCAGTGGCAAACATCACCACAGAGATGACTCTCTTGACCCAAGTCATAAGGTTGGTGCAACATCCCTTCGCAGCTTCTACCGGTGCGTCAGTCGAGGGGGGGATGGAGTGTCCGCCGACGACCACCGGAGAGTGTAGGAGGGATGCGATAGATGGTACTTCACGAAAGGGTGCTCTCAGTGAGGACAAGACGTCCGAGGAGTGGTCCGACATGGAGTCCGAGAAGGACAAGTGGTCCGACGTAGAGTTGAAGGTAGACGTAAAGATGGAGATGGGAATGGAGACTACACTTGACGTAGCAGAGACCACGACCACGGAGGTAGGTATGGCAGCACAGACCATGACCACAGAGGCAGGTGTGGCAGCAGTAGTGGATGGGGCAATAGTAGCTGTGGCGATGACAGCTGACACATGTCGAGCAGATGTCCACGCAATTGGTGTGTCGAAAACCATCGATGTCGTGACAGTAGCAGCACTTGTAGTCATTGCTAGTGACGGGATGCCGGTAGTGGACGTGCTTGTTGGTGCAGACACCACTATGGTCGTCACCCCTGTAGCAGTTGGTACATCCTGCACATGCATAGACGCTCCCTCAGCCACGGCATCTGCCATTGTAGACACACATGTGCAGGGGGTACCCAGAGAGGCAGGAGATGTCGAGGTTGCCAGCACTTCTGTTATGGCCAGTGCCATTGCAGAAGTTGTCTGTGGAGACGCAGCTGTCGCGGAGGACGCAGCTGGAGTAGTAGCTGATGCACCAGCAGCCGAGCAGGCCCCTGTGCTCGAGCGTTTTCACTGTGTGCTTCGTGACCATGAGGATGCAGTCCCACGTACGAAAAGGTACCTACATGACATCACACTTGAGCTACGTGCAGCGAGCACACGTTCGAGCATCACAAACGCCGCGGGTCGTCGGTTAGCAGTAGTAGACATCAATGATGTGTACACGCGCCTCGAGCCTACTGAGTAGACGTTCTGCGGTGTAGTGTGGAGACGGTCGGACTTTTGCAGGGAATTTGAGGAGGTAATATGAGTGGATGCTTCAGCAGCAACAGCTCGTGTAGGAGCAGCTGCTACCTTGGTCCACACTATTGACAGCCGAGTGGTGGTTGTATCCACGGCATCAGCTAAGCCTACAGCAGTAACCCCTAAAGGCGCATCTGTCGTGGAGGATGCAGAGCGAGCTGTAGACCTCCCGCTCATGGCTGCCCTGATTGGCATTGGTGACACCATGGCGGTTCCAGCCGACGACACACCTACACAAGTCCAAGCTACAGTTCCCGTACCCGAGCGCCTGCGCTTCGCGGTCGACGAGCAGGAGGTAGATGTGGCTTGAGCGGAGGCGAACGTGCAGGGTCTCATGGCCGAGCTACGGGAGGCCAGCAGCCGTTGTTACACTACGGATGTTCTAAGATAGCAGGCTGCCAAGGAGTGCGTGGAGGATGTGTACATGCGTCTCGAGGCAACTTAGAGGTCTTTACAGGATGCACGTCGAAGACGGGCGGACGTTCAGTAGCAAGTGAACGATTGGTTGCACAGGAGTGGTTGGGAGGAGTCCCAGGACACTGTACAAGTTCTTGATGACAGCAACGATGCAGCAAAGGCACATTCATTGACGGATGCCAACGTTCGACGAGGAATCGACAACCAAGTGACAGGTGTGCTAGCAGCAGCCGGTGCCTTTGTACTAGCATCTATTGCAGATGCAGACGCTATAGATACAAGTTGTGTGGTGTCGACGGTCTGACAACAGTTGGCGGCTAGGCGACAGACGATTCGACAGCTCACCTACGAGATGAGGCGGCGAGGCTGTAGGAGGCTGCGACTCTGGCCGACGCACACGTAATCGAGGTCTACCATCAAGTTCGTTCCGCGATTGACCGCCTACATGTCGCAAATGCCGTCGTCCAGTCGAGAGCCACAGCAGAGCTTGACGAGCTGCATACACGTCTCGATGCTGCAGAGTCCGCGTGGCATTGTGTAGCTCAGTAGCTGGCAGGCATACAATAGGCGATGCAGTTGGAAGAGGCCCTCAACGCTACACCAGTTACAACAGTAGGCAACGACAGCAGTGATGACCACGACAGCAACGATGACGCTCCGAGATGAGGCTATGAGGGAACACATCTGACCAGCATCATTGTTACCCTTACTATTGTCTTGCCGGGGTGTGTGGCCATACAGGAGCTAGCCTGTACAGCCCACTGGGGGTGTTGGTGTGTGAGCTTTGGCCTGACACCCTTCTGAGGACAACGTGGTTAGTTTGTGTCCACCACGATGCTTCGGTTGAGACCCATGCACCTGGTTACTTGTACTCGTATGACGTGGAGACCTTTTTTTTGGTTTTTAAGATGGTCCAGGCAGAAAATCCCTCCCACTGGGCTTCCTTTCGGAAGCTGCAACCTTGGTGAGTGTTTGATCTGCTCAGTTTGGGTCCGATTCGGCGTCGGCGTGTTTGCCGCCAGAGGTTCCATCGTAGATGGTTTTGCCTCAGTCACGTCATTCGGCTCTCGCCTGCCTCTTCACCTCGCATCACGAGCCATCGGTCATGGTTCCAAGGTCGATGGGGGGAGCCTCCTTACAATGGGGGACTCCAGTGCTCCGTGGACCTCTTGTGTGATGTTTGGCACGTGGGTGTGTGGATTATGTGTTGCACGGTCGAGACCCGGGCACTTGGTGAGTTACACCATTGTCTAGAGGAGACCTTGCATTGTGGTTGGTGTTTACGATGGACGATGAATGTAGCCCCTCACTTGTCATTGCGGTGACGGCTGTGTCAGCCATGGGGAGTGTTGGTTTGTGTGGCTTCCACCCATCACGAGTGATGACGCGATGATTATCCATATACCCAATACTGGTGGTATGGAGCTGCGTTACTGGAGAGCATGACGACATGATCCATGATCCGGATGCAGCTGGAGCTTGGGCACCGACGAGAGGTGGCTCTGTGCACTAGCAGCTGCCCAACAGCTGCGACGACATCTTGAGTGCTTGCCGGGGTCCTTTCCGCATTTTCTGCAGACGTTAGAGTTTTCTTGGTGGACTGGCTCTCGAGCCCGGTTTGCATGTTTTGCATTGTCTGTCCACCGATCGATTCCGGACTTGTGCGTGTGACCAGTTGTAGCGTCCGGCTTAAGATTGTGCATCACTAGACTCAGATGGTGGTGCGTTCGGATACATGTGCGAAGGTTTATGGCCAAAACAATGATTTTAGGTCAGTTTTAGGACAAACTGACATAACGCGTGCATCACTTGCCGTGAGCCGCAGCAAGTCTTTATATTGTGTTCTTGTCAGTTGTCATTTCTCTCTGCAATTTTATTCAGATATGAGCCTCTTGACATCATGTACGCTTCCCTACCCAGACCCTTGTAGTTTTTGCTTGTGATTTGTGACCGTTGTCACACGCTGACCTAGCGCTGACGCCTAGTGTCGCGGCAAGTGGTTAGGAAGGTTCCTAGAAGCTTTTGCAATTGATTGTGAGTTTGTTCCCAAACCCCCTCCCTCGCCCACCACAATAAAGTTGTTCAATGTATCCACTATCCCCCCTCCCCCCGGCCTTTTTAGAAGGCCTCATTTAATTTATAAACATTTTTTTTGTTAAAATAAAGTTTTTACATTGAGAGATGCTATTGAAGTTGCAACATGTAAACGTCTGAACAATGACTATGTACTCGACGGGGTACCTCGTCACCGACACTCAGGCTGCGAAATGTCCTTAGACCAAAGTGTTGAAGTAGGGGCTTATGGAGATAAAAAATCGAAACTTGGGGTGAATAGAAATCAAAATCCTTCGAACGGGGTGGATAATGATTTTGAACATCCGGAACGTGGTGCCTGTGGATGTTGCCGGAGTTTAATCCACTACATTTATCTCAGCGCCAAAACGGGACAGATGAACGGAGGAGTGGCCATATACCCAGAGAATTCTCGATATGTACCGCCGTATCCACGTTTCGCACATTAACCACGCCATATCCAATTGCGGAACTTTTCGCTTCTTTATTAACGCTTTATCCAACGAGCACGCAAAAAAAAAAAGCAATATTCGAATGTACACGCTATTTTGACGCCGCATGCCATCCAGCGACAACATGCTGACGTCATCAACATAAGAGAAAAATCACAAACCCCTCTATTGAGGGGTTTGCGACTTTTCTCACAAAGGTTTGCGATGTTTTTGGGTGGGGGGTCCGAAACACCCCATGTGTTGAAAGGGAACCTGCTGGGCCCCGCTATCGCGGGACCTTGCAGGAGCCCGCGCAAAAATAAAACCCTAAACCCCGAGTGTAATTTGGGGTAGGGTTTGAAAGTGGTTTGAAAGGATAAAAAAGGGGTTTGCTTCTCTGATTGTTTTTATAAAACCATTTTTGCTCGATCACGATCGAGCGATTTGCCTTTTCTTCTTGTTTTTTTCTACTTGCAAACCCCCATTCGCGAATGGGGGTTTGTGAGTAGAAAAAAAAAAAAAACTAGTGGCATTGGCTGCACGCATGCTTGCATCGGGGTTACGTAGTAATAGACTGAAGCCGGGTTCAAACATGTTATTTGCCTTGGAAACGAGTTTTGCTCGACCTTCCCCTCTTGTCCGAGAAGTCGTCGTCGCTGTAGTCAGGTGGTTGCTTGTGATGTCCGGTATCTGTTTCGGGAAAAACCCTGGTTGCTACGCGAAGTCTGTCCGATTCGCACGAGCTTCTCGGACTGGGAGTCTCTTCCGCAAGGAAAATCGCGCTCAGAGATGGCCTGTCTTCCGGACGCGACAGAAGCGCTGAAAAAAATACCTGGAAAATACTCGATGGGCTGTCGGTGGACAGAAACACCGACCGCAGACAGAATTGCCGTCGCGGAAGTCCTTGTGCAGCGGATTTTCTTACGTCAGCGCTGATTCTTGGACACCGAACCGATTGCATAGGGTTACCACGTAACCCCAAAAAGGCAAATCGCTCGATCGCGATCCTTGTGAGGGAGGGGGGGGGGGAGCGACGGGGTGACACATCACCCCGCTCGCTTTGCTCGATCGGCGACTTCAGTCGCCGATCCTGCCATAAAAACGGATATGGCGTAGTTGTTTTTTTAAACTTACTGGATATGGCAGGATTTATACTTAAGTTATGGATATCTCAGGCTTTTTTTTACGCTTGCGCGAATATATGAGCCATTGCGCTCACAGATGAATGAATACGGTAATTATCGACAACCTAAGGGGTGGTTTGGATGTCACCACATTAGCCCCGGGTCTCGGTTTTTGGTGGCCACACAATGACGTGGCACTGTTCACCAGTGGTCTAGTGAGCCTGCAATCATTTCTCATTATAATAGTTGCTCCGTTGACTCTCCATGGATGTGGATTCATTTTTACTCGTTAGTGCGTCGAGCGGTCCATTTCATTACGCGAACTTGTTCTGAAGTCATAGTTCGGTCGTCGGGTGAGCATCAGCGAAGTCGACGTGGCCACAAACGAAGCCCATGAGAAACCTCGCTCCGAAATATCTTCTCTGTGGTCGTCAGGCTAACCAAACATCCACTTGGGTTCCTTGACCGTTTTTGTGACCACTCAGAGGCCGTGTGGTGCTATCCAAACGACCCCTAACGCGGCATCCGATTCCGTCCCCCCTCACCCCGAGTCACGCACATGCCGCATCTACTGCTGATTGGTGCTTCGTCGTGCAACAGCGTCCCACTGCAGAAAATTCGATCGAGTGCTGCGGAGCATTTGTGCTGCGGAGCATTTGTGCTGCGGAGCGTTTGTGCCGCGGAGCGTTTGTGCTGCGGATCGGAATCGCAGAGCGCGTGCGTGCCGTGCGAACGCGCTGCCTCAGCGTGGCAACACGTGCGGACTGCGCGCTGCGCCGCCGTCAAACTCCCTTTTTAACGAACCACCACCCTCCCGTCCTAATCCATCCCCCCCCCCCCCCCCCCCCCCCCCCCTCCCTCACGGAAGCATCGCCGCTGAGGAAATTGTACTGATGTACAGCGCACGCCACCACTACCATGCAGCGATGTACGATGTTCATGGTGGTGCTTTCACCAGTCCATCCACCAAGCGGCAGGCAACATTGTGGAGCACGACGGTAGGTGGATAGTCAATTTCGAGCTAGAAACAGGGCGCAGAAGGAAAGGTGTGCGGCACACCCTCCAACGCCATGTCCCTTCCAGCGCACCGAGCGAAGGCGGCTAGCGATGGCGACAACGAAGCTCCTCCAATCTCGTTTGGAGGACTAAAGCAACATCTATCAAATGATGACGGAATTCGCACCAATCGCTCGCCGCTAAACCGCCGGGAAGAGAGTCTCCATGAAGCACTGCCGAGGAGCGCGATCTTTGCCTGGTGATTCTCTTCGGCCACTCCAGTCAAAGGCATTGCCGAAAGCGCAAGGCAAGCCAGAGGGACTCAAAAGGAAAAACGCAGAGAGATAAGGCAAAGCGCAAAGCGGAAAGTGGAAAGCATGAGAGCGGCCGATCGTTCCTTCGCTTTGCGTCTATGTGAGATTGCTTCAGCTGTTCCTCATCACGGAACGACCGCCGGCAAGGGAGTGACCTACCCAAAGTCCGCGGACTTCCAACGAAGAATCGCAGCCTCATTAACCGTCTTGCCCCCTCCCCTCCCTCTTCCTCTGTTCGCTTCGGAGTTCGTGCGGCCGAGTCAGATTCTTTGTCAGGCGACCGTCTCCTTGTTCTTCTCCCTATATTTCATACTTATCAGCAGCAGCTTCAACATCAGTATCACCACCAGGATAAGCAGTAGCACCAGCATCATCAACACGGCCAGCATCACCAGCACAGTCATCGGCACCGCGAGCATCACCAGCAGCATCAGCGGTTCTTTGTCTTCTTAATTGTTTTCAGAAACACATCGCCATCCACTTGTGTCTTCATCTTCGTCGTCATCGTCAACATGGGCATCACATTCACAAAGCTGATGAGAATGGTTGTGGGCATTCGCGACGTTCGAGTGGTGATGGTGGGACTGGACTGGGCAGGGAAGACGACGGTGCTGTACAAACTAAAGCCGGGAGAAGTTGTCAGCACCGATGTCTCCATAGGTACGTGACGTACCTATGCTGGAATGCAGAGGACGTACCGTACGTCAACAATCCCCATCATCAGTACGTCTTTTTTTTCACCCGACCATAGGTACGTCTTCTGCACCATCCCTACCATAGGTTAGAACTCCTAACTTAGGAGTTCAGATCGAGTGGGGTCGCGACGAACCGGGTGCGGGCTAGATCGCGGCCCGCCATGATAAGCTCGCTCTCGCGTCGCTCGAACTGATGACTGTCGGTATTGGCAAATCGTTTTCCCAAAGAAGAGAAACACAGCAACCCGCATGTGTTTCGATTGCATTCTTCACTTTTCCGAAGATTCGAACATGCAACTCAGAACTGTAACAGCAGATGTTCACTGAGGACGGTTACGCTTGCAACAATGGCGAGAGAGCCATGGAGGGATAGCTCTGTTGTGGACCATGCAGCATGTCAAGGATCACATGGTCCACAACAGAGAAAGGACATGGGGCATGGTGTTACTCTACACACTTCACCCGCTGCGAAAGTTCCGGGTCTACCAGGCAGTTCTTCATCAGCTGGAGAGTCTCCACAGTGTCGTCATTCATGCGATGCGACGGCGGAAATCGGTGTCAGTGTGACGTACGCGTGAGAGCGCTCTCTCGCATGATACAGATGTCGTCGGTACCGGGAGAAGGTCCATGGCAGTGGCAAAGAGGATGGGCAGAGCCTTGCGCTGGTCCATCCAGAAAGCCATGATGTCAGCATTATCCTCCAGGGGCTCCAGCTGGCGGTACAAATCCAGCTGGCGCTGCAAAGGGCGGTGCGCATTGGTTGCATGGGGTCCTGTTTGGCGTCCACGCTTACGGCTGGCTCCGCGCACGATGCGGAGATCCTCCGTGCCGCGGGAAGCGACACTGAGGGCAGAGATGGTGACGCTGCGCACGACTGGTGGCATGGCACCGTCAGTGTCTGCTTGCCCCGCTGCTGCTGCTACTGCTGCCACGGCTTCCTCTGCTTGCGCGGCGCAAGCAGAGAAAGCCGCGGTGGACTCAGCAGTGCTGCGTCTGCTGCTTCTGCTCCTGCAGCCGCTGCCTCAGGTGCCGCTGCTGCTGCACGGCGAGCACGGATGTGGCTAGACCTGCGGACGGGTGCGTCAGGGTCCGCATCCTCATCGCCAGTGCCGGGAGCCTCATGGAGGGCGGGGTTGCATGGCGTTGCTGAGCTGGAGGGAGATGGTGTGTCCGTCATAGGCACAGGCTTGGAGCGGAGCACAACAGGTTGATGGCCTGACGCCATCAGCGCGTGCGGGTAAGCTCAACAGGTTGTCAAGGGCAACCTCCACGTGCGTGCGGTGGGGGGAAGTGAACCGCTGTGGAGGGATG
>SZWC01005285.1:82633-105208 GCA_023375785.1 Penium margaritaceum
GACTTGAGAGACGCTGTCCTGCTGGTGTTAGCCAACAAGCAGGATCTACCGCAGGCCATGAACACTGCGGAGGTCACAGACAAACTTGGACTACACGGTTTGCATAACCACAAGTGGTAATGACACCTCTGTCCCTTACATCCACCTTCCCTCACCCGTCAGCCCCCGTAGCTCCTTCTATAGTGACCCATTTGATCAGGTTCTTTTGTCAACCCTTTTCAAGACCAACACCACTCCTGTTCCCGTGTGGTCACCATGATGGCAAAATGACAACTGTGCTTTCAACCAAGTATTTGGTGCCGCAGGTCCGCACTGCGCATGTGTTTTTGCTTACTCAGACACTTGTCCAGTCGATGTGCCATGTGCCGCATGCATGAAGAATGTGTCGTGCGTTGACTACCGTTTTCAAAGACATGCCAATGGCTGGAGTTTGGGTTGGTAGAATGAAAACGTTGTACATGCCCGTCTGGTTTTTTTATGGCGGTGCTCTTCATCTCTTGTTTGTACTGTGCATAGGGTGAAGATCTAAGTGCAAGAGCGCACACTCGGGCATCATCCTCTCCAAAATAATCAACCTCGTTTATCTCTGATGACGTTTTTTCTTTCTTTCTTTCCTCATGCAGGTACATCCAGAGCACATGTGCTTTGACTGGTGAAGGAATAAACGAGGGGCTTGATTGGCTTTCCCAAAACATTTAAGAGCATTCTGAGTTTGGGCTGATGTCTGGTATTCTCCCGCATGCTGTGTTCATGGTGTGGTGTTTGGTCGTGAAAGTTTAGTACCTTGAATTTCTTCTTTCTCACATGTATTTGAGCAACCGTGGATGCCCACATGATGATTTCTCATATGTAACATGAAACTTTGATGAAGTGGAAAGCAGGGGCGTTCCCTTTGAAACCAGGCTTTAAGCGGGGAATGCAATAGTTTGAAGTGGTTGGTGAAAATTTGGGACGTTCAATACATTTTTTCCAAAGCACTAGGGTCCTCATTTGCATAACACATCCATTTAGATGTATTCAGGGAAATACAAGGAAAGGAACCAAGATTACATGATCTACTAGTGTCTCTGCATGAAGGGTGTGGTATCTGTGAGCTGACACATTTTTTCCTTTTGGATGAAAAATTTCATGGAAGTTTTGTTTGGATAATGGTATTATGATGAAAACTAACTGTGTATTTTAAGACCATGGGCTCTAATTTGAGATGCAAAATGGCTGCTATGTGAACTGGAAGTTGGGCTGTGCTTAAGATGCTTTGCAAAGAGTCTTAGAAATGTTTACGTTAGCATCTCAAAAAATGATAAAATTCTTAACATGCTTTGCAAAGAGTCCTAAGAATTTAAACGCTTTGACTTTCCCCTCCGGAGTCATCTTGTTGTGCTTTGTGCCGTTCTTGTACAGTTTACTGTGACCACTCGGCCGTGTCCATACTCGTGCAGATCCCTGAGGCAGGCGGCCCTGGTGACACCGGCGCGATGACAGGCGGCGGACCACCCGCTTGGAGCTGACCGACCACTGTTCCAGAGCCCCAGATGCTACCGGGACTTTGTGCTGTGTCTTCTATGTCTTGCAGGCGTCTTTCGGCGGACTGGCCATGAGGCCTATTTGCATGTTTTTGCATTGTATGCTCACCGTCAGTCCAAGGATGCATGCATGTGACCAGTCGTTGCGTCCGTCTTTTGATTCTGCACGTCTAGGTTCAGACGGCGTAGGATTCTGACATGTGTGCGCAGAGTTACGGCCAAAATAGTGGTTTTGGGCCGGTTTTAGGACAGCTCTTGGACTGCCGCGTGCGACACCCGCCGTGCGCCGCGGCAGGTATTTATGCCTTGGACCTGTCATTTGTCATTTCTCTCTGCACATGCTATATTGAAGCATTCTGACACTGTGTCTTGTGTCTCCTAGCCAAACCATTGCCGTCGTGTGTACGACCTGNTGCGTCCGTCTTTTGATTCTGCACGTCTAGGTTCAGACGGCGTAGGATTCTGACATGTGTGCGCAGAGTTACGGCCAAAATAGTGGTTTTGGGCCGGTTTTAGGACAGCTCTTGGACTGCCGCGTGCGACACCCGCCGTGCGCCGCGGCAGGTATTTATGCCTTGGACCTGTCATTTGTCATTTCTCTCTGCACATGCTATATTGAAGCATTCTGACACTGTGTCTTGTGTCTCCTAGCCAAACCATTGCCGTCGTGTGTACGACCTGTGACTGTCGTCACCGTCTGACCAGGCACTGACGCCCGGCCAGCGGCTGTATTGCTAGGAAGCTTCTACGCACTTTTACAAAGGGTTTGCATGTAAGGAAAAAAGAAACCATGAGCAGTTCTGCTAAGTTTTAAAAACGAACGTTTTCGTCTGATTGCAATCGTACGATTGCAATCCGCGCCAGGTCTCCGCTCCTGCTACTCCACAGCAGAACGGTGTCTCTAAGCGCTAGAACCGCACCATGGAGGATGCGGTCCGCGCCATGCGGTCTGAGTGCGGTCTCCCGGAGTCCTTCGCCTTCGAGGGCTTCGCCTACATGACGTGGGTCTCGAACCGCCTTCCGCATGGTCCGCTCTCGCATCATGTTACACCGTACGAGCTCTGGTTTGGCCACCGTGCTGATCTTCGTCTTGCACGCGTCTGGGGTTCCTTGGCCTCCGTGTGGTACACCGAGGACCAGCAGGGATCCAACGTCTCCCCTCGGGGTCGCTTGTGTGCCTTCATCGGCATCTCCCCGCGGTCGAAGGCCTGGCGCTTTTGGGACCCCACTCGCCGTCGTGTCATTGAGTCCCGTGACGCGCTGTTTTTTTAGTCTCTCACATACCGTGATCTGACTTCAATCACAACCCTTTCTGCAGCCCATGTCCCTTCCTGTGAGGGTCCTCAGCGGATGGGGGAGACTTCTCCGCCAGCGACCATGTCTCGTGAGGTTGATGTGTGCGCTCGATTCCCCTCTCGATCTCCAGCACTTGATGATCCGGCTATCATTGCCTTTGGTCCAGAGATCCCGCCTGTTCAGCCTGTTTCACACCCCACAGGTGCCGCTGCTCGCACGCCTCCTCCTGCATCACCACCTGTGTCCACTGGCACCCCTGCTCCGGCGTCTGACTCAGCCCAGCCCACTCCTGTCCCTACGTCGGCTGACACTCCTGTCTCAGTGTCCGGGCCAGCCTTGCCCGCTGTCACCCCGATCTCAGTGTTCCCCACACACACTTCTCCTTGCACGGCATCTCCAGCTGCCTCGTCTCAGCCCTCACCAGCTGTGGTCGTACCTGTCCCTATGGTCGTACCTGTTCCTGAGCCTGAGGTGCGCCCCGCGACCTCCGGTTACTCCCGTGAGCCCGGTGGTCGCCTTCGACCACTGGATTCCGGAGCTCAGCAAGCGTCGGGTCCCGGACCCAGGCGTTCCTCTCGCAGCATCGCGAGCGGTGATCCAGGCACGAAGGCCTTAGGCCTGAGTGTCCGCACTGAGCTTTCAAAGGTACACCCAGCGTGCCCCATAGGGCACGACCTGGTCACTCGCGAGTTCCATATCGCCTGTGACGCAGCAGCTGATCTCGTGGCCATCAGGCCTGACACTGAGGCGTGTGCACTTGCCACGCAGAGTTCTCCTTCTATGGCGCCCGACTCGGGCACATTGAGGGAGGCTTTCGCATCGCAGGATGCTGATGTCTGGCGCACTGCTTGCGAGGATGAGCTTCGTGCTATCCGAGAGCGCAGAATCTATGAGCTGGTCGACCTTCCCCCTGGGAGGAAGGCAATTCAGGTCAAGTGGGTCTTTCGCAAGAAAGTGAAGCCGGATGGCTCACTGGAACGCTACAAGGCCCGCTTGGTCGTCAAGGGGTTCTCTCAGATTGAGGGAGTTGATTACACTGACACCTTTGCCCCTGTCGGCCGCATGACCTCAGCTCGAGCCCTGTTTGGCGTAGTGGCTCAGCATGACTGGGAACTACACCAGATGGATGTGAACAACGCGTTCCTCCATGGCTCTTTAGATGAGGAGATCTACGTGGCTCAGCCACCAGGCTTTGAGGACGGTGACAAGGTCTGGCGCTTGCGCAAATCCTTGTACGGCCTCAAGCAGTCTCCACGGTGTTGGAACCGGGAGATCACTGGCACCTTGACTCGCGTAGTATACGTACAGAGCAAGGCAGACCCCTCACTCTTCATCCTACCAACACCCGAGCGGTTCACCGCCATCCTGGTCTATGTTGATGACCTTCTGATCGCGTCTCCATCCCTGGAGGCCGTGAAGGAGGCCAAGGCTGTCCTGCAGACCGCCTACAACATGAAGGACCTCCGTCCTGCATCGGTGTTTCTTGGTATGGAGATCGTGTGAGATCGCAGACATCGGACACTGTTGCTGCATCAGGCCCGATATGCACGAGTCGTGGGGGAGCACTTTAACGATCTCCTTGGTGCAGTGCCCAATGCTTCCACACCCCTCACACTTGATGGGCAGGATGCCTTGAAGGTGTATGACCTTACACAGCTGGGGGAGACAGTGGACGTGACCTTGTACCTCCGTCTTATCGGATCTCTGATGTACCTGGCCACTACCACGCGTCCCAATATCGCGTTCGCCGTCAACCTCCTCGCTCAGTTCTCGCAGGCTCCACGTGCGAGAGCTCTTCACGCGGCTGTGTGAGTGGTACGGTACGTGGTCTCCAAGCCGTATCTCGGACTCTGCTTTCGTCGGCAGTGTTCGGTGGTCCTTGACGGCTACACTGACAGCGACTGGGCTTGGAGCCCTGACGGGCACAGTCGCACTGGCTACGTGTTTCTGCTCGGTGGTACCGCTTTGTCTTGGCGAAGCGAGAAGTAGGGCTGCATCGCACGTAGCTCGTCGGAGGCAGAGTATGTGGCTTTGGGGGCAGGGGCTGCTGAGACAGTTTGGCTGCATCGCTTGTTTCTTGTGCTTGGGCAGTTAGTACCCGCCAAAGTGCTGCGTTGCAACAACGAGAGTGCTCTCGCCATTACGGAGAACTCTGGTATTTTTCATGCTCGCGCAAAGCACATTGCAGTTGAGCATCACTTCGTTCGTGATCTGATGGAGCGACGCGTGATCTCCATCATGTGGGTTGGCACTGACTTGCAACGTGCTGATTTCTTGACGAAGGCACTTGCCCGCGGAAAGTTCCTGGTGGCCATTCGTTCTCTTGGACTTCGCCCCGTGCGTGACAGTGGTTGAGTGTGGGATGTACGTTTGCGTCTCATCTGTCTGTGTCCCCCACTATGTGGTTGTACCAGTGCTGCACGCGTATGGACATGCGTACCATCGGGTCATGGGGGAGTGTTGTGCTTTGTGCCGTTCCTGTACAGTTTACTGTGACCACTCGGCCGTGTCCATACTCGTGCAGATCCCTGAGGCAGGCGGCCCTGGTGACACCGGCGCGACGACAGGCGGCGGACCACCCGCTTGGAGCTGACCGACCACTGTTCCAGAGCCCCAGATGTCACCGGGACTCCTTGCTGTGCCTTCTACGTCTTGCAGGCGCCTTTAGGCAGACTGGGCATGAGGCCCATTTGCATGTTTTTGGATTATATTCTCGCTGTCAGTCAATGGATGCATGCATGTGACCAGTCGTTGCGTGCGTCTCTTGATTCTGCACGTCTAGGTTCAGACGGCGTAGGATTCTGACATGTGTGCGCAGAGTTACGGCCAGAACAGTGGTTTTGGGCCGGTTTTAGGACAGCTCTTGGACTGCCGCGTGCGACACCCGCTGTGCGCCGCGGCAGGTATTTATGCCTTGGACCTGTCATTTGTCATTTCTCTCTGCATATGCTATATTGAAGCATTCTGACACTGTGTCTTGTGTCTCCTAGCCAAACCCTTGCCGTCGTGTGTACGAACTGTGACTGTCGTCACCAGGCACTGACGCCCGGTCAGTGGCTGTGTTGCTAGGAAGCTTCTACGCACTTTCTGTGTTGCTTGGACACTACTCTCATAATTGAATAACCACCTGGTCTTTCCAGGTTGAAAGATCCGGGCTCAAGCCCGGCGCCGGACTGAAAAACAATCACTTTGGTCCTCGGAAACCCCCACCCAAAATCCTTGCATTTAGCGTATTGCACACGTCGCAGCGCACGCGAGGACATAGAAGCGCATACCTTATGGAGCACACCTTAGATGTACCATGGTCAACAAGTCAACATATAGTTGGACGATGCTAATGCATCGTCCAACTATATGTTGACTTGCACCATCTTGTGTAGATCTACAAGCGTTGATGAAGGCTCAGGCCGAAATGCGTATGCCTCCATTCTAAGCAGTTTTTTCAGCAAAACCTCTCTCCTTCAACCCCCCCCCCTGTCAATTTGTCCTCTTGCTGCACTAGATGGCAATCCCCTTGACGATGATCAACTCGTCCTAGTTTCAAGAAGGACTGACGCCACTACCTCCAAAACTTCCACCTCCAATCCTTCTACTTTCAAAGTGTTTCACTACTTTCAACAACAACCTTGCACCAAGAAAGATTTTGGCTACCGATTGCCGTCCGCTGGAAGTCCAAGATGACCCCATCGAGAACGACGAAGACAGGCCACGCAACATCGCTTCCGGCAGCCATCTTGCGCTGGGTGGCCCAACCACCAATGTCGTGGCTTCACTTGCTATAGGAATCGGCACTGCTTTGCAAACTACGGAAACGGAAGCTGCATCCATAGCATGCCAAGATGCAGTGCATGCTGCAACAGCCAACATTCAAGCCATTGCCACAACTCAACCTACGACTGAAGCTGAAGCGGTAGCTGAAGCAACATCTAACATACATGCTGCTCAATCCGCAACGGCCATGGGTGCAAAAGCAATAGCCGCTGCCACCGCCAAGGCCGAGGCCTAAGCAGCATAAACAGTCTAGCAATTTGTACTTGGTGCTGTTGAAAAGTTGCCCCTTTGCATGCCCAAGTGTTGCGTCGGGAGGCGCCGACAAGCTGCCAGAGAGGAAAATCCTCACAGTTGGATCTAGCAGCTCGATGATTGCTCGGATCCCAAAATGGATGATTGTTCCTAAAGTTGACGAGTCGTTGAATCCGCTGGAAGTTGTTTCACCAAAATAGGACAAGTGCCCAAGGAGACATGGGCTTCCAAAGTTGGTGTGTGCGCGGCGGCTCTCGGAGCCGGCCGTGGCTTGACTTCCGGTGAATAATCGACCGGACCGAGTAACAAAAGTTCTATCTGGAGATTTTGCTCCGGAAATTCTGCCGAGGCATCCGGTGGATGATCCACCGGATCCTGCAGTACAGGTTATTACTGAGGGACTAATCCAAAATCCTGGCTCAGCGTCCGAAACTCTGTATTACGTTGTGTTACTCGGGGACTTGGTCGAAATTCTGACTGCCGGTCCACGGACAGGTTTTTAAACATTTTCACACCCCATCACCAAACTCGATCCTAAAGTGGGGAAGGTACATTGAAACAGCACACGGGACCCATCCATCACATGCAATGGGACCGGCGTCCCGAGAAGGGCGCTTCGCATGTGAAGGAAGGGGCCATGGCGTGTGGCGGCGTCAGGCTTCTATAGTGGGTGAGACCTGCGCTCTGGCAAGCATAACTCGGCCTATGCTTGACTTCATCGCGCACGGTTTGGTGCATTGGAGAGCTCATGAATAGCCCTTTAAATCTTCTAATAATGTCCATGTCCAAAAACCAATGCACATTCGCATTATTTCTTTTCCAAAAAACTGACTGTCTTTAAAATACTTGCTCACATAGTGTGAGGCGACTAGAAAGCTCACGCTCAGTCTCAGATTCACCCAAAACAGAAGGCGTAGATCAGTAGAGAAGATTACACCAACAGTTGGGACTGCACCGCTTGGATTCTACAAAAAAAAGGGTTATGGGTCCTTGGGTGTGATCGTCTGCAACATTCACGTCTTTTGCAATGCATATGACCGTCATCTTGGATGTCGTTGTGAAGTTTTGGGAACCTGTTGGAGGAGGAGCTGCGCAAATGGCACAAAAGGAGACGTAGCCTATTTAGAAGTATACGGGCGACCCAGGCTTTGGGTTACAAAGGTGGCAGTTTGAGCTGCAACTCGTGCATAAGGGGCTGCTAAACATCATGTTGGGAAAGGAGGTGCTCATAGAGACGACTGTTGCAGACGCGGAGAAGCAGGCCTTTGAAAATGAGAACATGGAGGCGCTCATACTCCTTGTGTTTTGGACATTCGAGTCGTAGTGGGGCTACTTCCAAGGCTGCAAGCTTGGTAGATACTCTGTGCCATCCACCAATCCAAGTCACCCACGAACAAAATCTTCGCGATGAACCGGCTCTTCATAGTGAGAATTGAGGAGGGAGATGATGTCATCTCCGCCATGCACCAGATTGAGTCGCTCACAATGCAATGATGTGGGGTAGAAGATCGACACGCAACTATAGGCCATGGCCCTTTTCATGGCCCTACCTGACAATTGGGATCCACTCATCACCGTCCTCAGAGGGTGGTTGGAGGACAAGCTCACCTATGGCGCGGTCACAGAGTACATCTGCAACGAGGATGGTGGTCACGAACGATAAATTCGAGCCGGCGGCCGGCCAAGGCGACATGGAGGTGGAAGTCGTGGTGGGCAGTAAGAAGGAGCTGTGCACAATCCGTGATATGTAGCACGTCCCCAGCTTGGCTGACATCTTGAGTGTGAACTGCTTGACGGATAAGGGGTATGAGGTGCTCTTTCGTAGGAAAGGCGCACTGGTACGCATTGACGGCAACGGCGAGGTAATGCTAGAGACAAAGCACGAGGGTGGTCTACACATCGTGGAGATGAAGGTGATCCCCGTGGCATCAGATGCAGCAGACTCTCAGGAGCGCATCATCAACATGGTCAAGGGAGGAAGCACTGATTTCGAGCTCTGGTTCCGACGGTTGGGACACTCGGTGCCTGCAACTGTTAAGGAGATGGTGAAGTGTGACATGGTACACGGCCTTGTCATGGATGGTGCGGCAGACGTGGCAGTAGATGTAGCAATGCATGAAAAGTGTGAGCCTTGCATTTTTAACAAGGCACGGCACAAGCCGTTCATCGAGAACGCGGCTTGTGCAAAGGACCTACTAGGGTTCGTGCACACTGATGTGTGCAATCCATTCAAAAGCCGTCAAACAGTGACTTGAGGTACTTTGTCACCTTTATTGATGACTGTAGTAGGAAGCTTTACGTGTACTTCATGAATTGGAAAGGCGAGGTCCTGCACCGGTTGAAGGAGTATGTCACAGCGGTGGAGAGTCAGACTGGTCGGAAGGTCAGAGTGCTACGCGGCAACAATGGCAGAGATTATGTGGGCTGCAGTGGGTGGATGAAGTAGCAGGGAATCAAGTGGGAGCCCATTACGCCGTACTTGCCACAATCTAATGGAATGGCGGAGCAAGTAAACCAAACGCTACTTAACATGGTGTAGACCATGCTTGTGGATACGGGGTTGCCGTGATGGTTCTGAGCAGCGGCTGTACGTACACCGAGCTACACCATCAACTGTATCCCAACAGCAGTACCAAAGGGTAAGGGCAGCTGGAAGACGTTGTAAGAGGTATGGAGTGAGCGCAAGCCAAATATGGCGCACCTGAAGGTGTTTGGGTGCATGTGGCATAGCGACGCGATAGCAAGCTAGAACTGCGGGCAAAGCCGTGCTTGTTCCTTTGCTACGAGAGTGTGCAAAAGGTGTACCGGCTCTGAGATCCGCATACGCAAGAGATCATCCACAGCCTTGACGTCCTGTTCGAGGAGTAGTAGAACTACAGCAGTAGCAGCAACGACATGAGCGTCAGGAACACTGCAAAACAAAGGGAGTGGTTCCAGCTCCTTGACTATAAGAAGGATCCAATGGACGTGGAGGTTGAGAATGTGGTTTCATAACGCGGCGGTGCAGTAGCTGCAGTAGCCGACACAGAGGACTCCGACGACGATGCAGCTGGTTTGGAGACCCGACGGAAAGATCCGTTGGAGGAGGCACTACGGGTGCCGAAGCCCGCAATCCCGGCTGAGTTCACATCGGGCGTCGGAAAAAAATCCTCCGGACATCCTGCCAGTCCAGTCGATGTTCCGTCAAAGCGGGACAGACCTTCGAGGAGCTGTCCAGACAATTATTCACCAGAGCAAGCAGAGTCGGAAGGATCGCAGTAGAGCGATGAGGCACCACCAAAAGTGTTGTGCTGCAGCGGGAGGCAGCAGAGAGCGAGGAAGCGCTTTGAAGCCAGCACCAGTTGATGGATCAACATGATGTGGTGCATGCTGGCTGCATCAACAAAGCCAACAGCCGTGCAAGAGGCACTTGCGCGGCCCAAGGTAACCAGTGGGACGCCGCCATCAAGTCGGAGTTGGCATCTATTGTTGAAAATGACACGTGCGAGCTTGTTGACAGGCTGAAAGACGCCAAAGTCATCGGCTCCAAGTGGGTCTTCAAGACCAAGTTCATAAAAGAAGGTGCGGTGGACAAGTACAAGGAAAGGCTCTTGGCGAAGGGGTACGCATAGTGTAAGGGCGAGACCTATGATGAGACGTGCGTCCACATCGGCAAGTTCACAAGCATTCGGGCGATCTTTGTTATGGTAGCCACGAAGGATATGGAGCTCTTCAAGATGGACGTAAAGTTGGCCTTTCTCAACGGCATCATTGACAAAGAAATCTACAAGGAGATGCCGGAGGGGGTGGAGGCGCCGGAGGGCAAGGTGTGCAAGCTGCGGACGTCCTTGTACGGGCTAAGACAATCGTCCCGATGCTGGTACCAAGAGATGGAAAGCTTCATGGTACAACTCGGCTTCAAGCACTATGAGGCATATCACAACATGTACGTACGGCACAGCAAGAAGCTCCATCAAATTGTTGTACTCTATGTAGACAATCTGATCTTGTGCTCCTAAGACCTGCCGAGCATACATCAATCGAAAGAGCAGCTGAGCAGCAGGTTCCAGATGTCGGACATGGGGGAGCTGGAGTTCTACCTTGGGGTGAGCAATACGCGGAACCGGAGGGTGCGCACGCTTGAGCTGGGATAGGCCGAATACGTGGCCGAGGTGCTGAAGTGGTACGGCATGGAGGACTGCAAACCAGACTGCAATCCTGTCTCCACAACTTGTGAATTGAGTATGGTAATAGCGTCGTAAAAAAAAAAAAGAGCGGGAGGATATGGCATGGGTGCCCTACAAATCAGCAGTGGGTAGCCTCATGTATGCCATGGTGGCGACTCGACCGGACCTGGCCTACGCGATGGGCCAAGTGAGCAGGTATGTGGCCGGTCCAGGACCACTACACTGGCAAGCGGCCAAGCGAATCCTGTGCTACCTGCAGGCAATGCAGCACTCGCGCTTGAGGTTCTACGGCAAGGGGCGGGCGGACCTCTTGCGTCTGGTGTGCTACACTGATGCAAACTACGTCGGCGATGTGGATAAGCGGAGGTCCACGTCCAGCTACGTGTTCTTCCTCATGGTGCAGCTGGAAGCAGAACTACGTCGCCACCTCCACAGTGCAAGAAAAGTACATCGCGCTAGCCGAGGCGGTCAAGGAGGCGGTGTGGCTCCTCAGGTTTCTTGGGGAGCTGGGCGTGCCGTAGCAGGAGCCTACAGTGGTGCAAGAGGAAAACACCGGTTCCATCTCGCTGACCAACAACCCAACGCAACATAAGAGGACAAAGCACATCGACGTGTGTTATCACTACGCATGGGACATGGACAAAGAGGGGAAGGTGGTGTTGTAGCAATGTAGCACACACAACATGCTGGCGGATTGCTTGACCAAAGCGCAACCCGCGGACCGACACGCGATGGGCATGGCGGGGCTTGGGATGACCAGCTATGATGGGCGGGAGGGCGTAGTGGAAGACGAGTAGGAGCAAGCTGGAGCAGCAGGTATGGAAGGTGTAGCAAGGAGAATGTTGAAAAGTTGCAATTCTGCATGCCCAAGTGCGGCGCCGGGAGGCATCCACGAGCCGCAAGAGAGAGGAAAATCCTTGCAGTTGGATATAGTGGCTCGAGGATTACTTGGATCCTAAAATGGATTATTTCTCTTGAAAGTTGACGAGTTGCTGAATCCGGTGGAAGTTGTTTCACCATAATCGGACAATAATGCAGGGAGATATGGGCTTCCAAAGGTGGGGTGTGCGCAGTGGCTCTGGGCCGTCTGCGAATCTACTTCCGGTGAGTAGTCAACCAGACCAAGTAACAAAAGATTCATCTGGAGATTTTTCTCCGGAAAGTCTATCGAGGCGTCCGGTGGATAATTCGCCAGATCCTGTAGTGCAATGTGTTATTGAGGAACTTAGTCAAAATCCTGGCTCGGGGTCCGAAACTCAGTAGTACGTTTTGTTAGTTAGGGACTTGATCAAAATTCTGGAGAGCCATCCACAATGGTCGAGGTCATGAATGGCCCGGATGCGGCCAAGTGGAAGGAGGTAGTGGACAGCGAGCTCGCGTCCATTGCCAAGAACGACACGTGGGTGCTAGTGGATAGACCCGACAAGACCCACGTGGTGGGATCCAAGTGGGTCCTCCGAGTGAAGAAGCAAGACGGTAGAATAAAAAAGTTCAAGGCGAGGATAGTGGCAAAGGGGTTTTTTCAGCGCCCGGGCTCTGTGTACGACGAGACGTTTGCGCCCGTCGTGACCTTTGCCTCCATTTGATCTTTCCTTGCCATTGTGGCTACAAAGAACCTGGAAATATACCAGGTGGACGTCACGACAGCTTTCCTTTATGAGAAGCTCGACAAGGAAGTGCTGATGGAGGTGCCTGAAGGAATCAAAGCTCCCAAGGGCAAGGTGTGCAAGTTGGTGAAAGCGCTCTTCGGGCTGAAACAGGCCCCAACGATAGGGTGCAAAGAGATGAACGGTTTCGTGACTGGTCTCTCCTTCGCGCATTTCCAGAATAACCCAAGAATGTACGTGCTCGATGATGGGAGTGGGCTGATGTTCGTTGCACTGTATGTGGATGATTTGATCATCTGCTCGTCTTCGGTCGAGCTGCTGGATGAGCTAAAGTCTGACCTCAGCAAAAGGTTCAAAATGAAGGACATGGGTCCTCTCGAGTACCACCTCGGGATTGCCATCCACCGCAGCTGAGCAGCAGGCACCATCAAACTCAACCAAACCAAATACATCGGTGAGGTACTAAAGTGCTATCACATGGAAGACTGCAAACCTGTTGGCACCCCAATGACGACCGATGCAAAACTGAAGGCCTCCATGTCGCCAAGCAATGAAGCATAATAAAGGAAGATGCAAGACATCCCCTACTAGTCTACCGTGGGTAGCATCATGTACGCTATGGTAGGTACTTGTCCGGACATCTACTATGTTGTGAGACAAGTGAGAAGGTTCGTGGCCAACCCAAGGCCACAGCATTGGCAGGCAATCAAGCGCATTTTGTGCTACGTGTAGAAGACACGTCACATGGACCTCGTCCTTGGAGGCCAAGAGGGTACGGACCCCCTCCGTCTAAAGTACTACACCAAAGCCGACTGGGGAAGAAATCTTGATGACCGGGAATCCACCTCTAGATACGTGTGTATCTTGAATGGCGCTGCCATCTCATGGACTAGAAGGAAGCAAGACTGTGTTTCCGTGTCCACCGCTAAGGCAGAGTACGTTGCTCTATCAGAGTTGTGCAAGGAGACTTAGTGGCTGTGTAGCCTACTTTGCAAAATGACAATGCCATAGAAGGACAACACGGTCGTACACATGGACAACATAAGCGCCATCTCGATGGCTGAAGATGATATCATATCCCGGTGACCGACGCATATTGATATACGTTACCACTACTCACGTGACCTGGTCATGAAGAACGTGGTGGACTTGCAACACTACGGAACCAAGAGCATGCTTGCGGTCTGCATGACCAAGCCGTTGGAGAGAGACTTGCACTATGCATGCATTCATGGATTTAGCATGAGGAGTGCGATAAAGGAAGGGTGAGCCCCAAGGCATTAATGGAGCCCAGTGAGCAACAGATGGATAGAGGTGCAAGGGAGAGATTTGTTGAATGCTATACACCTTGTCCACTTGCTAGCTGGCTGGCCAGCTGGTTGCAAGGAGAGACAAGGCATGCACTGCTCTATGGAGTACGTTCCCTTGGTCTATTCTGAGATAGGCCAGGAATGCACTGCCAATAATGGGTATGTCCCCTGGAGATCATCATAGGAAATACAACTTTGTGGCCTAGTTGAGACAGGCACTAGAGCTCATGGGTCGCGGGCTCAAACCCCAAGACGGCCGCATTTTTTTCTTTATGGCCCATAATGGGATAGGAAGCTTCTAGGAAGCTTACTAAATCCTGCCTTGAGAGGATGACACTTGGCGGTCTTAGGACGCGCCAAGTAGGAATGTAGGCTGAGGTTGGATCTTGTGGAGCCAATACAACCAGAAGCATGAGCAAAGCTCTGCAAGAACAAAAGCTTGTATCCTGCATGCATCCATTTACAGTTATCTCCTTTTGGACCCCTCAAAAAGTGTCCAACCAAGGGTAGAAACTAAATTCTTTCATGCGGACTTCGTGAGGTTGTAAACCAAATGAGTTTAAAGTGTGGATCCCTCATTCGAGGGTGATGTGTTATCTTGGTTGCAATACCAAGAGCGGTTGGCGACCTCCTACGTTGGGACCAGTTTTCTAGACTATTGCTATCTGGTGCATTGAAACAAGAATGATTTGGGACTATAGGGACCCGTCTAGGCAGTACAAAGATTTTCAGTAAGCAGTGGCACGGTGTGGCTACCATGCACAATAACCAACCAAAGTAGGCATTTGTCACTGACAACAACCAAAGAATTCCACTATCTGCGGTCAACGTTGACAACTCATAATACAATTCATAAATGGTCCGAGGAGGAAACAATGGCTTGGGAATGCTAGTTATCAACTAGCAAGTACAAAGACCTTCAATAGGTAGTGGCTACCATGCACAATGACCAACCAAAGTAGCCATACATCACTGACCATGTCCAAGGAATTTCACGTTGACAACTCATAATACGAGTAAGAAATGGTTAGAGGGGGAGATAATGGTTTGGGAACACTAGTCACCAACTAGCAAGTAAAAATACCTTCAATAAGTAGCGGCACGGTGTGGCCACAATGCACAATGACCAACCAAAGAAGGCATAAGTCACTGATCATGACCGAAGAATTCCACAATGTGTGGTCAACATTGACAACTCATAACAAGAGTCACAAATGGTCAGAGGGGGAAACAATGGTTTGGGAATACTAGGTATCAAGTAGCAAGTGAAAAGATCTTCAATAAGTAGTGGCACGGTGTGGCTACCATGCACAATAACAAACCAAAGTAGGCATATGTCACTGGCCATGGCCACAACATTTCATTGTGTGGTCAACGCTGGAATCTGAGAACATGAGTCACAAATGGTCAAAGGGGAAAACAATGGTTTGGGAATACTAGGTGTTGACTAGAAAGTGCAAAGACAGTCAATAAGCAGTGGCACGGTCAGGCTACCATGCACAATGACCAACCAGAGGAGGCATATATCACTGACCATGACCAAAAGAATTTCACTATGTGTGGTCAACGTTCACAACTCAAAACATGGCTCATAAATGATAAGAGGGAAAACCAGTGGTTTGAGAAGAAAAGTTATCGACTAGCAAGTACAAAGGCCTTCAATAAGTAGTGGCACAGTATGGCTCCCATGCACAAGGACCAACCAAAGTAGACATATGTCACTGATTATGTCCAAAGAATTTCACTATGTGTGGCCAATGTTGACAACTCATAACATGAGATACAAGTTATCAAAGGGAGAAACAATGGTTTGGAAACACTAGGTATTCTCTAGTAAGTACAAAGACCTTCATAACGTTATGGCGGGGTCTACCTTCATACACAATGACCAACCAAAGTTGGCATATGTCACTGACCATGACCTAAGAATATCCCTATGGGTGGTGAAAGTTGACAACTCAGAACACGAGTCACAAATGGTAACACGGGGAAACAATGACTTGGGAATACTAGGAATCGTCTAGGTAGTACAAAGATCTTCAATAAGTAGTGGCACGATGTGGCTACCATGCACAATGACTAACCGAAGTAGGTGTTTGTCACTGACCATGACCAATGAATTCCACTATGTATGGTTAACGTTGACAACTCATAGTACAAGTCACAAATGGTCAGAGGGGGAAACAATGGTTTGGGAATGCTAGTTATCAACTACAAGTAGAAATACCTTCAATAGGTAGTGGCACGGTGTGGGTACCATGCACAATAACCAACCAAAGTAGGCATGTGTCACTCACCATGACCAAAGAATTTCACTTTGTGTGGCCAACTTTGACAACTCATAACACGAGAAACAAATGGTCAGAGAGGGAAGCAATGGTTTGGGAACACTAGTTCTCAACTAGCAAGTAAAAAGACCTCTAATAAGTAGTGGCACGGTGTGGCTACCATGCACAATGATCAACCAAAGTAGGCGTATGTCACTGATCATGATAAAAGAATTCCACTTTGTGTGGTCAATGTTGACAACTCATGACACGAGTCACAAATGGTCAGAGGAGGAAACAATAATGTGTGATACTATTTATCAACTAGCAAGTAAAAATATCTTCAATAACAAGTCCTTCAGCGTGGCTACCATGAACAATAACCAACTAACGTAGGGATATGTCATTGATCATGAACAATGAATTTCACCATGTGTGTTAAATGCTCACACCTCATAATACAACTAGTTATCAACTACAAGTAGAAAGACCTTCAATAGGTAGTGGCACGGTGTGGGTACCATGCACAATGACCAACCAAAGTAGGCATATGTCACTCACCATGACCAAAGAATTTCACTTTGTGTGGCCAACTTTGACAACTCATAACACGAGTAACAAATGGTCAGAGAGGGAAGCAATGGTTTGGGAACAATAGTTCTCAACTAGCAAGTAAAAAGACCTTTTATAAGTAGTGGCACGGTGTGGCTACCATGCACAATGACCAACCAAAGTAGGCTTATGTTACTAATCATGATAAAAGAATTCCACTATGTGTGATCAACGTTGACAACTCATAACACGAGTCACAAATGGTCAGAGGAGGAAACAATAATGTATGATACAATTTATCAACTAGCAAGTACAAAGATCTTCAATAACAAGTCGTTCACTGTGGCTACCATGAACAATAACCAACCAACGTAGGGATATGTCACTGATAATCAACAAATAATTTCACCATGTGTGGTAAACGTTCACACCTCATAATACAAGTCATAAATGGTCAGAGGAGAAAACAATGGTTTGGGAACATAGTTATCAACTAGCAAGTACAAAAACCTTCAATGCATAGGCGTACGCTGTGGTTACCATGCACAATGACCAACCAAAGTAGGCATATGTCATTGACCATGACCAAAGAATTTCACTATGTGTGGTCAATGTTGGCAACTCAGAACACGAGCCACAAATGGTCAGAGGGAGAAACAATGGTTTGGGAACACTAGTTGTCAACTAGAAAGTACAAAGATCTTCAATAACTAGTGGCACGGTGTGGCTACCATGCATAATGACCAACCAAAGGAGGCATGAATCTCTGGACATGACCAAAAGAATTTCATTGTGTGTGGTCAATGTTCACAACTCATAACACGAGTCATGTATGATAAGTGGGACAAACAATGGTTTGAGAAAACTAGTTATGAACGAGCAAGTACAAAGGCCTTCAATAAGCAGTGGTTAGATATGGCTACCATGCACAATGAATAAGCAAAGTAGGCACATGTCACTGACCATGACCAAAGAATATCACTATGTGTGGCCGATGTTGACAACTCACAACATGAGGTTCAAATGGTCAGAGGGAGAAACAATGGATTTGAAACACTGGGTATTTTATAGCAAGGACAAATACCTTCAATAACTAGTGGCACAGTGTCACTACCATGCACAATGAACAACCAAACTAGACATATGTCACTGACCATGACCAAAGAATTTCACTATGGGTGGTCAACGTTGACAACTCATTATTCAAGTCACAAATGGTCAGATGGGGAAACAATGGTTTGGGAATACTACTTATCATCTAGCAAGTAAAGAAACCTTCAATAGGTAGTGGCACGGTGTGGCTAGCATGCACAATGATCAACCAAAGTAGGCATATGTCACTGATCATGACCAAAGAATTTCAATATGTGTGGTAAACGTTGACAACTCGTAATACAAGTAACAAATGGTCGGGGAGGGAGGGGGGAACAATGGTTTGGGAACACAATCAACTAGCAAGTAAAGAAACCTTCAATTAATAGTGGCACGGTGTGTCTACCATGCACAATGATAAACCAAAGTAGGCATATGTCACAGATCATGACCAAAGAACTCCACTATGTGTGGTCAACGCTGACAGGATACAACACGAGTCACAAATGGTCAGAGGGGAGAACAATGGTTTGGGAATACTAGTTATCAATTAGCAAGTACAAATATCTTCAATAAGTAGTGGCACGGTGTGGCTACCACACACAATGACCAACCAATGTAGGCATGTATCACTGATCATGAACAAAGAATTTCACTATGTGTGGTCAACGTTCACACCTCATTATACAGGTAAAAAATGGTCAGAGGAGGAAACAATGGTTTGGGAATACTAGTTATCAACTAGCAAGTACAAAGAACTTCAATACATAGTGGCACTGTGTGGCTACCATGCACAATGACAAACCACATAAGGCAAATGTCACTAACCATGACCAAAAAATTTCACTCTGTGGTCAACGTTGACAACTCTTAACACGAGTCACAAATGGTCAGATGGGGAAACAATGGTATGGGAACATTAGGTGTCGACAAGAAAGTACAAAGACCTTCAATAAGTAGTGGCATGGTGTGGATACCATACACAATGACGAACCAAAGTAGGCATGTATCACTGACCATGACCAAAAGAATTTCACTATGTGTGGTTAACGTTCACAACTCATAACACGAGTCACAAATGATAAGTGTCAAGAATAGTTTCCTGGCATACTCTGATCCACCAGAGCTATGCATGGCTGCTTTGTGCAAACAGACTTCCAAGGGAGGTGTGTGCTTTGGATCGCCACAACACCAAGGGAGCAGAATTCTGGCAGAATGCTATTTGCGGAAATTGGAAAAGGCTGAGGATCAATAATGGCTAGTTATTTTGGTGCGATTGCATCAGATTTGTATAGCCCGTGATCTGAGATTTCCAACAAATCCAAGCACGCCCAGAATGGAGCAGTAGAGCCCCTGCTTCAGCCGTTGGAGTAACCAATGGTGGAGCCGCTCACCATGCCCACGAACAGGAGTGAGGAGAGGCGCTTCGACGCTGGCCTGTCGAAACTCCCTTCCTGATCCTCCAACGTGGAGGGAGGCTTGTCCTGGGCCAGGAGACATCCCACGTCCCTTCCTTTATGTCCCATGTGGCTTTGGAGCTCATTAAATTTGAATTCAGACCACTGGTGGTGGGATGATCCCGTCACCAATGACGGACACCCAGATTCCACCCACCTACCACCCAAACCTCGGATGGGGCTAGCTTTCTGAGTTATCAACCAAATCAAGCAACTGAAATCTTGAAACCGCATGGCAAAATCCAAGGACTACAAATCTGCAATCAGGTCAGGATCTTAACTATGTGTGGTCAACGTTGGCAACTCAGAACACGAGTCACAAATGGTAAGAGGGGGAAACAATGATTTGGGAGTACTAGAAATCATCTAGCAAGTATAAAGACCTTAACTAAGTAGTGGCACGGTGTGGGTACCATGCACAATGACCAACCAAAGTAGGCATGTATCACTGACCATGAAGAAAAGAATTTCATTGTGTGTGGTAAACTTTCACAACTCATAACACGAGTCATACATGATAAGAAGGGGAAACAATGGCTTGAGAGCACTAGTTATCGACTAGCAAGTACAAAAACCTTCAATAATTAGTGGCACGGTGTGGCTACCATGTACAATGAACAACCAAATAGGCATATGTCATTGACCATGACCAAAGAGTTTCACCATGTGTGGCCAATGTTGACACCTCAAAACACGAGGCACAAATGGTCAGAGGAGGAAACAATGGTTTGTAAACACCAGGTGTTTTCTAGCAAGTACAAAAACCTTCAATACGTTGTGGCACAGTGTGGCTACCATGCACAATGACCAACCAAAGTAGGCATATGTCACTGACCATGACCAAAGAATTCCACTATGGGTAGTCAACGTTGACAACTCATAACACTAGCGACAAATGGTAAAGGGGAAAAACAATGATTTATAAATACTAGGAATCATCTAGCAAGTACAAAGACCTTCACTAAGTAGAGACACGGTGTGCCTACCATGCACAATGACCAACCAAAGTAGGCATATGTCACTGACCATGACCAAAGAGTTTCACTCTGTGTGGCCAACGTTGATAACTCATAGTACGAGTCACAAATGGTCAGAGGGGGAAACCATTGTTTGGGATTACTAGTTCTCAAATAGAAAGTAAAAATACCTTCAATAATTAGTGGCACGGTGTGGCATCCATGCACAATAACCCACCAAAATAGGCCAATGTCACTGATCATGAGCAAAGAATTCCACTGTGTGTAGTCAACGTTGACAGCTCATAACACAAGTCAAAATGGTCAGAGGGGGAAACAATGGTTTGGGAATGCTAGGTATCAACATGCAAGTACAAAGATCTTCAATAAGTAGCGGCATGGTATGGCTACCATGCACAAAGACCAACGAAAGTAGGCCTACGTCACTGATCATGAACAAAGAATTTCACTATGTGTGGTCAACGTTCACACCTCATAAAACAAGTTGCAAATGGTGAGAGGAGGAAAAAATGGTTTTGGGGATACTAGTTATCAATGAGCAAGTACAAACACCTTCAATACATAGTGGCACGGTGTGGCTACCATGCATAATGACCAACCAAAGTTGGCATATGTCACTGAAAATGACCATAGAATTTCACTATGTGTGGTCAACGTTGACAACTCAGAACACGAGTCACAAATGGTCAGAGGGAGAAACAATAGCTTGGGAATACTAGGTATTGAATAGCAAGTACAAATACCTTCAATGTGTAGTGGTACATTGTGGCTACCATGCACAATGAACAACAGAAGTAGGCATACATCACTGACCATGATCAAAAGAATTTCACCTTGTGTGGTCAGTGTTTACAACTCATAACACAGTTCACAAATGCTTAGAGGGGGAAAAAAGGGTTTGGGCACACTACTTGTCGACTAGCAAGCACAAAGACCTTCAATAATTAGTGGCATGGTGTGGCTACCATGCACAGTTATGAACCAAAGTAGACATTTGTCACGGACCATGACCAAAGAATTTCACTATGTGTGGCCAACGTTGACAACTCATAACACGAGTCACAAATGGTCAGAGGGGGAAACAATGGTTTGGGAATGTTAGTTATCAAATAACAATTGCAAAGACCTTCAATAGGTACTGGCACGGCGTGGCCACCATGTACAATGACCAACCAAAGTAGTTATATGTTAATCATCATGACCAAATAATTCCACTATGTTTGGTCAAGGTTGACAACTCATAACACGAGTTATAAATGGTCAGAGGGGGAATCAATAGTTTGGGAAGACTAGTTCTCAACTAGTAAGTACAATGATCTTCAATAAGAAGTGTTACGGCGTGGATGCCATGAATAATGACCAACCAAATTAGGGATATGTCAGTGACCATGACCAAAAAATTTAACGTTATGTGGTCAACGTTGCCAACTCATAACACGAGTCACAAATGGTCAGAGGAGGAAACAATGGTTTGGAAATACTCGTTATCGTCTAGCAAGTACAAAGACCTTAAAAAAGTAGTGGGATGTTGTGGCTACCATGCACAATGACCAGCCAAAGTAGGCATATGTCACTGACCATGACTAAAGGATTCCACTGTGTGTGGTCAACGTTGACAGCTCATAACACAAGTCACAAATGGTCAGAGGGGGAAACAATGGTTCAGGAATACGAGTTCTTACCTAGCAAGTACAAAGATCTTCAATAAGTAGTGGTACGATCTGGCTACCATGTACAATGAGTAACCAATGTAGGTATATGTGACTTACCATGAGCAAAGAGTTATTTAGAAAACCAAGAACTCCGACAAGAGTTATTTCTAGTTCTCAATGAAGGTTTGGTTCCACGACCAAACCACCTTAACTCAGCGGCTTTTTGGTCAACTCGACCGTTGTGTTCTGCTTGTCAAGTCATCCCCTAAGAAAGTGACACATGTCACCTGCGTGTGGCTAGCGGAAAAAAGTCGTTGCTTCTATGTTTTGTCCTATTTTGCTGTACAAACGGAGGATATTCATTCCCTTCAAGATAATCCAAAACAGTTCTATTCATTTTATTCGCATTTGGTTCCGCGGCTTTGCTGCCATGTCTTCACTCTGCTCGCTCCTTCGCTTAATCATCATCGCCATAAACTCTTTTCTTTGAGGTTTACACAATCTTCGTTCCGTCACTCTCTCTCTCTCTCTCTCTCTCTCTCTCTCTCTCTCTCTCTCTGCAGCCTTTCCCTAGGGTCAGCAGGTGGGCCAAGCTAGGACCCCCTGTCACTCGTTCACAGACAAAACTCGTTGTCCGTAGACCTCTCCCTCTG
>SZWC01005285.1:107733-157996 GCA_023375785.1 Penium margaritaceum
GATCAGCAACTTCCGTCGTGGCAAAATCAACGGATGCATGGGCCTCAAAACCCAGTGGCAATCCAATTGGTTGTTTTGCAGTCAGAAACATGCAGCCAGTGATGCATGGCCATTAAACTGCGGCCAGAAAAGCAAGATAGATGACAATGATGAAGCACACTATTGGCCGATGCAAACTGTTAGCAATAATGCCACCAATGGGGTGCATGAGGAATGTGGCATGCATTATTGTGAGTGTTCACTGCACCTAGCCATACTCAAGCGGAACGTTGATGTGGTGCCGAACCGACACCTACGCATTTTCTTTCCTTCGGCCAGTGGGCATCGTTACGTATGTCAAAAGCACACGTCAGTCGTTGAAGTATGGGCTGATGGGAAATCCCTCTGCGGTCCACATCGATACCGCATCGATGTGGACCGCGGTGCCTCGGCCGATGTGGTCTGACAACATCGGTAAGGGAGGTCAACACTGATGGGCAGCCATGAGGTGCTGGCGGCTGCCTGTAGGTACGTTGCAGAGGTACAGGCAGACTTGGTGCCGCCAGCCACGGTGAAGGGGCTGTACCGGTGGCATAGCCTTTGGCACTTCTCCAAGGCAGTGCACGAGTGAGGGAAAATGAGTGTCTAAATTGAACAAATGGGGAGGCTGTTGCTGAATCAATGGAAACACTGCACCTGGACTATACTAGAGAGTAGGTGGGGGGGGGGGGGATTGGGGAGTAGATGTGCAGGTTGTTGTAGAGAACGTCCTCCTTCCTAGCCTGTCATGGATTCCATGCCTGGCTGGAGCCCAATGAGTCGATACTTTGCATGTTGATTGGGTGCGTGAAGAAAGCAACCAATCAGCATACGTAGAACACGTAGTTGATCATCGGATATGTCATGTACCCATGCATTTTGGTGGCGTGCGGACCCTCCTTATCATTGGAATGTCACCAACATTCCAGCGATAAGGCTGGCGTTCTCGTCGGTCTCAAACCGGCCTACTCCGGGCTTTATGGTTTTCACAGACGATCACGACGAGTCCACGTAGACGTCAACAAGGACACATGTTCCGACTTTGCCTTGATCCCAGCAAATCGAAAGTCAAAGTCTACGTGGGCCAACATGCACATTGACCAACCAAAGAAGGCATATGTCACTGACCATGACCAAAGAATTTCACTATGTGTGGTCAACATTGACAACTCATAACACGAGTCACAAATGGTCAGAGGGGGTTTCAATGGCTTGGAAATAGTAGATATCAACTAGAAAGTACAAAGACCCTCAAAAAACAGTGGCACCGTATGGCTACCGAGCACAGTGACAAACCAAAGTATGCAGATGTCACCAAACACGACCAAAGAATTCCACTATGTGTGTTCAACGTTGACAACTCATAAATTGAGTCACACATGGTCAGAGGGGGAAACAATTATTTGGGAATACAAGGTATCGACTAGCAAGTGCAAAGATCTTCAATAAGTTGTGGCACGTTGGGGATACAATGCAGAATGACCAACCAAAGTAGGCATACGTCACTCACCATGACCAAAGAGTTTCACTAAATGCAATCAACCTTGACAACTCATAATACGAGTTACAAATGGTCAGGGGGAAAACAATGGTTTGAAAATAGCAGTTATCAACTAGCAAGTACAAAGACCTTCAATGAGTAGTGGCATGGTCTGTCTACCAAGCACAATGACCAACCAAAGTAGGCATATGTCACTGCCCATGACCAAAGAATTCCACTACGTGTGGTCAACGTTGAGAACTCATAACACGAGTCACAAGTGTTCTGAGATGGAGACAATGGTTTAAAAACACTAGGTTTTTTCTAGCAAGTACAAAGACCTCCAATAAGTAATGGCACAGTTTGGCTACTATAAAGAATGACCAACCAAAGGAGGCATATGTCACTTATCATGACCAGAAGATTTCATTATGGGTGGTCAATTTTGACAATTCATAGCACGAGTCACAAATGGTCAGAGTGGGAAACAATGATTTGGGAATACTAGTTATCAATTAGCAAGTACAAAGACCTTCAATAAGCAATTGCACGGTGTGGCCACCATGCACAATGACCAACCAAAGAAGGCATATGTCACTGATCATGACCATGGAATTCCATTGTGTGTGGTCAACGTTTACAATTCATAACACGCGTTACAAATGGTCAGAGGGGAAAACAATGGTTTCGGACTAGTTATTGCATACCAAGTAAAAAGCCCTTCAATAAGTTGTGGCAAGGTGTGGCTACCATGCACAATGACCAACCAAACGAGGCATGTGTCACTAACCATGATTAAAGAATTTCACCATGATGGGTCAACGTTCACAACTCATAACACAAGTCACAAATTGTCAGAGGGGGAACAATGGTTTGGGAATACTAGTCATTAACTAGCAAGTACAAAAACCTTCAACAAGTAGTGGCACGGTGTTACTACCATGCACAATGACCAACCAAAGTATGCATACGTCACTCACTATGACAAGAGAAATCCACTATGTGTGGTCAACGTTGACAAGTCATAACACGAGTCACAAATGGTCAAAGGGGGCAACAATAGTTTGGAACACCAGATATCTTCTAGCAAGTACAAAGACCTTCAGTAAGTAGTGGCACAGTGTTGCTACCATGCAAAATGACCAACCAAAAAAGGCATATGTCACTGACCATGGCCAATAAACTTCACTATGTGTGGTCAACGTTGACCACTCATAACACACATGACAAATGGTCAGAGAAGGAAACAATTGTTTGGAAAGACTACGTATCACCAGCAAGTACAAGGACCTTCAATAAGTTGTGGCACACCGTGGCTACCATGCACAATGACCAATGAAAGTAGGCATTTGTCACTTACCATGACCAAAGAATTTCACTATGTGTGGTCAACGTTGACAACTTGTAGCACGAGTCACAAATGGTCAGTTGGGGAAACAATGGCTTGGAAACACTAAGCATCATCCAAAGAGTACAAAGACCTTCAAAAAGTAGTGGGAAGGCAGGGCTACCATGCACAATGACCAACCAAATTAGGCGTATGTCACTAACCATGACCAAAAGGATTTCATTCTGTATGGTCAACGTTGACAACTCATGATATGAGTCACAAATGGTCAGAGAGGGAAACAATGGTTTGGAAACAGTAGGTATTGTCTAGCAAGTACAAATACCTTCAAAAAGTAGTCGCACACTATGGCTACCATGTACAATGACCAATCAAACTAGGCATATGTCACTTTTCATGACCAAAGAATTTCACTACGTGTGGTCAACGTTGACAACTCATAACATGAGTCACAAATGGTCAGAGGGGGGGAAAATGGTTTGGGAAACTAATCATCAAGTAGCAAGTACAAAGACCTTCAATACGTAGTGGCACGGTGTGGCTACCATGCACAATGACCAACCAAAGAAGGCATATGTCACTGACCATGACCAAAGAATTCCACTATGTAACATCAACATTGACAACTCATAACACGAGTCACAAATGGCCAAAGGAGAAAAAATGGTTTGTGATCACTAGGTATCGACAGGCAAAAACAGAAACCTTGAATAAGTAGTGGCACGGTGTGGCTACCATGCACAGTGACCAACCAAAGCATGCATATGTCACTGACCATGGCAAAAGAATTCCACTGTGTGTTGTCAACATTGACAAATCATAACACGAGTCACAAACGGTAAGAGGGGGGAAATGCTTTGGGAACACTAGGTATTGACTAGCAAGAACAAGGACCTTCAATGAGTAGTGGCACGGTGTGGCTACCATGCACAATGACCAACCAAAGTAGGCATATGTCACTTACCATGACCGAAGAATTTCACTATGTGCAATCAACATTGACAACTTGTAACATGAGTCACAAATGGTCAGAGGGGGAAACAATTATTTGGAAACACAAGGTACCGTCTAGCAAGTACAAAGACCTTCGATAAGTAGTTCCACGCAGTGGCTACCATGCACAATGACCAGTATAAATATGCATATGTCACTTATCATGACCAAAGAATTTCACTGTGTGGTCAACGTTGACAACTCATAACATGAGTCATAAATGGTGAGAGGGAGGAACAATGGTTTCGGAGTACTAGTTATCAACTAGCAAGTACAAAGACCTTCAATAAGTAGCGGCACGGTGTGGCTACCATGCACAATGACCAACCAAAGTAGGCATGTCTCACTAATCATGTCCGGACAATTTCACTATGTGTGGTCAATGTTGACAAAGCATCATACAAGTCACAAATGGTCAAAGGAGGAAACAATGGTTTATGAATACTAGTTATCATCTTCAATCACAAAGACCTTCAATAACTAGTGGAACGGTGTGGCTACCATGCACAAGGACCAAACAAAGTAGGCATATGTCTCTGGCCAAGACCAAAGAATTTCACTATGTGTGGTCAACGTTGACAACTCATAACATGAGTCAAAAATGGTCAGAGGGGCAAACAATGGTTTGGGAACACTAGTTATCAACTAGCAAGTACAAAGATCTTCAATTAAGTAGTGGCATGGTGTGGCTACCTTGCACAATGACCAACCAAATAAAGCGTATGTCACTAACCATGACCAAAGAATTTCACTATGGGTGGTCAATGTTTACAACTCATAACACGAGTCACAAATGGTCAGAGGGGGAAACAATGGTTTGGGAATTCTAGGTATCGTCTAGAAAACACAAAGATCTTCAATAAGCAGTGGCACGGTATGGCTACCATGCACAATGACCAACCAAATAAGGCGTATGTCACTGATCATGATAATAGAATTTCACTACGATGGGTAAATGTTTACAACCCATAGTACGAGTCACAAATGGTCCGAGGGGCAAACAATAACACAAGAATACTATTTATCAACTAGCAAGTACAAAGACACTCAATACGTCGTGGAATAGTGTGGCTTTCATACACAATGACCCATGAAGGTATGCATATGTCACTGACCATGGCCAAAGAATTTCACTATGATGGGTCAATGTTGACAGCTCATAATACAAGTCACAAATAACAAGAGTGGGAAAAAATGGTTTAGAAACACTAGGTATCCTCTAGCAAGTGCAAAGACCTTCACAAAGTAGTGACACAGTGTGGCTACCATGCATAATGACCGACCTAAGTATGCATATGACACTTACCATGACCAAAGAATATCACAATGAATGGTCAACATTGACAATGCATAACACAAGTCACAAATGGTTACAGGGGGTAACAATGGTTTAGAAACACTAGGCATCATCCAGCAAGTAAAAAGACCTTCAATGAGTAGTGGCACGGTGTTGCTACCATGAAGAATGACGAACCGAAATAGGCCTATGTCATTGACCATGACCAAAGAATTCCATTATGTGTGGTCAACATTGACAAATCATAACACGAGTCACAAATTGTCAGAGGGGGAAACAGTGGTGTGGAAACACTAGGCTTTATCTAGCAAGTACAAAGACCTTCAATAAGTAGTGGCATGGTGTGGCTACCATGTACAATGACCAACTAAAGGAGGCACATGTCACTTATCATGACCAAAGAATTTCACTATGGGTGGTCAACGTTGACAACTCATAACACGAATCACAAATGGTCAGAGGGGAAAACAATGATTTGGGAACACTCTTTGTCAACTAACAAGTTCAAAGACTTTCAATAAGTAGTGGCACGATGTGGCTACCAAGCAAAATGACCAACCAAAGTAGGCATGTGTCACTGATCATGACCAAAGAATTCCAGTGGGTATGATCAACGTTGACAACTCATAACTCGAATCACAAATGGTCAGAGAGGGAAATCATGATTTGGGAATACTAGTTATTCACAAGCAAGTGCAGGTAACCTTCATGAAGTAGTGGCATGGTGTGCTACAATGCACAATGACCAACCAATGTAGGCATGTGCCCATATCATGATTAAAGAATTTCACAATGATCGGTCAATGTTCACATCTCATTATACATGTCATGAATGGTCAGAGGGAGACCCAATGGTTTGGGAATATTAGTCATCAATTACCAAGTACAAAGACCTTCAATACAAAGTGGCACGATGTGGCTACCATGCACAATGACCAACCAAAGTAGGCATATGTCACAGACCATGACCAAACAATTTCAATGTGATGGTTCAACGTTAACAACTCATAATACAAGTCACAAATGGTCAGAGGGGGAAGAATGGTTTAGGAATAAAATTTATCAACTAGCAAGTAAAAAGAACTTCAATAACTAGTGGCATGGTGTAGCTACCATGCACAATGACCAACCAAACTAGGCATCTGTCACTGACCATAATCAAAGAACTTCACGATGATGGGTCAACGTTGACAACTCATAACAAAAGTCACAAATGGTTAAAGGGGATTAAATGGTTTGGGAATACTAGTTATCAACTAGCAAGTAAAAAGACCTTCAATGAGTAGTGGCATGGTGTGGCTACCATGCACAATGACCAACCAAAGAAGGCAAATGTCACAGATCATGACCAAAGAGTTCCACTCTATGTGGTCAACTTTGACAACTCATAGCACGGGTCACAAATGGTCAGAGGGGAAAGCAATGGTTTGAAAAAAGCAGCTATTGACTAGAAAGTACAAAAACCTTCAATACGTTGTGGCACGGTGTGGCTACCATGCACAATGACCAACCAAGGTAGACATGTGTCGATGACCATGATTGAAGAATTTCACTATGATGGGTCAACATTCACAACTCATAGTCCACGTCACAAATGGTCGGAGGGGGAGACAATGGCTGTGGAATACTAGTTCCAAACTAGCAATTACAAATAACTTCAATGAGTAGTGGCACGGTGTGGCTGCCAGGCACAATGACCAACAAATGTATGCATGTGTTACAGACCATGACCAAAGAGTTCCTCTGTGCGTGGTCAACATCGACAACTCACAACACGAGTCACAAACGGTCACAGAGAGGAACAATGGTTTGGGAACACTAGGTATCGTCTAGCAAGTACAAAGACCTTCAATAAGTAGTGGCACGGCGTGGCTACCATGCACACTGACCAACCAAAGTATGCATATGTCACTGACAATGACCAAAGAATTCTACCGTGTGTGGTCAACATTGACAACTCATAACACGAGTCACAAATGGTCAGAGGGGGAAACAGTGGTTTGGAAACACTAGGTATCATGTAGCAAGTACAAAAACTTTCAACAAGTAGTGGCACAGTGCGGCTGCTGCGGACAATGACCAACCAAAGTATGCACATTTCACTGACCATGACCAAAGAACATCACTATGGGTGGTCAACGTTAACAAGTCATAACACGCATCATAAATGGTCAGAGAGGGGAACAATGGTTTGGAAACACTAGGTATCGTCAGCAAGAACAAAGACCTTCAATAAGTAGTGGCAAAGTGTGGCTACCATGCACAATGACCAACCAAAGTAAGCATCTGTCATTGACCATGTCCAAAGAATTTCACTATGTATGATCAACGTTGAGAGCTCATAGCACGAGTCACAAATGTTCAAAGGGAGAAAAAATGGTTTGGAAACACTAGGTATCCTCCAACAAATACAAATACCTTCAATAATTAGTGGCAAGGTGTAGCTACCATGCACAATGACTAACTAAACTAGGCATATGTCACTGACCATGACCAAAGAATTCCACTATGTGTGGTCAACGTTGAAAACTAATAACACGAGTCACAAATTGTCTTAGGGGGAAGCAATGGTTTAGGAACACTAGATATCTTCTCGCAAGTACAAAGACCTTGAACAAGTAGTGGCACGGTGTGGCTACCATGCACAATGACCAACCAAAGGAGGCGTATGTCACTTACTATGACCAAAGAATTTCACTATGGGTGGTCAATGCGGACAACACACAACACGAGTCACAAGTGTTCAGAAGGGAGTACAATGATTTGGGAATACTAGTAATCAAGTAGCAAGTACAAAGACCTTCAATAAGTAGTGGCACGGTGTGGCTACCATGCACGATGACCAAATCAAGTAGGCATATGTCACTGATCATTACCAAAGAATTCCACTACGTGTGGTCAACGTTGACAGCTCATAACACGAGTCAAACATGGTCAGAGAGGGAAACAATGGTTTTGGAATAGTAGTTATTAGCTAGCAAGTACAGAAAAAATCAATAAGTAGTGGCATAGTGTAGCGACCATACACAATGACCAACCAACGTAGGCATGTGTCACTAACCAAAGAATTCAACTGTGTGGTCAACGTCAACAACTCATAACACGAGTCACGAAGAGTAAGAGGGGGAAGAAATGTCTTGGAAACACTAGGTATTGTCTATCAAGTACAAAGAACTTCAATAAGTAGTGGCACGGTGTATCTACCATGCACAATGACCAACCAAGGAAGGCGTATGTCACTGACGATGACCAAATAATTTCACTTTGTGTGGTCTGTTGAAAGCTCATAACACGAGTAACAAATGGTCAGAGGGGGAAACAATGGTTTAGAAAGACTAGGTATTATCTATAAAGTAAAAAGACCTTCAAGAAGTAGTGGCACTATGTGGCTAACATGCATAATGACCAACCAAAGGAGGCATACCACTGACCATGACTGAACAATTTCACTATGTGTGGTCAACGTTGAAAACTCATAACTCAAGTCACAAATGGTCAGGAGGAGAACAATGGTTTGGAAATAATAGGTATCAACTAGTAAGTATGAATACCTTCAACAGGTAGTGGCACGGTGTGCCTAACGTGCACAGTGACCAAACAAATTATGCATATGTCACTGACCATAACCAAAGGATTCAACTATGTGTGGTCAACAATGACAAATCATAACACGAGTCACAAATGGTGAGATTAGGAAACAATGGTTTGTGAATACTGTTTATCAACTAGCAAGTACTAGACCTTCAATAAGTAGTGGCACGGTGTGGATACTGTGCACAATGACCAACCAAAGGTGGCATATGTCACTTATCTTAACCAAAGAATTTCACTATGGCTTGTCAATGTTGACAACCGATAACACGAGTCACAAACGATCAAAGAGGAAAAACATGATTTGGGAATACTAGTTATCAACTATCAAGTACAAAGACTTTCAATAAGTAGTGGCACGGAGTGGCTACCATGCAGAATGACCGACTAAAGTAGGCATATGTCAATGACCATGACCAAAGGATTTCAATATGATGGGTCAACGTTCACAACTCTTAATACAAGTCACAAGTGGTTCGAGGGGAAGACAATGGTTGGGGAATACTAGTTATCAACCAGCAACTACAAAGAATTTGAATAAGTTGTGGCACGTTGTGGCTATCATGCACAATGAACAACCAACGTAGGTATATGTCAGTGATCATGACCAAAGAATTTCACTGTATGTGGTTAACATTGACAACTCATAACACGAGTCACAAATGGTCCAGGGGGGGGGAAATGGTTCGGGAATCCTATTCATTAACTATGAAGTACAAAAACCTTCAATAACTAGTGGCACGGTGTGGCTACCATGCACAATGACCTACCAAAGTAGGCATGTGTCAATGACCATGATTAAAGAATTTCAGTATGATGGGTGAATGTTCACAACTCATGTTCCAGGTCACTAATGGTCTGTGGGGGAGACAATGGTTTGGGAATACTAGTTATCAGCTATCAATTACAAAGACCTTCAATAAGTACTGGTACGGTGTGGCTACCATGCACAACGACAATGTTGCTCTTGTTGTTCATTGTAGGAGCCCTACAACGACAACGTAGCAACGTTCTACAATGTTGTTGCTACAATGTGTTGTAGGGCCAATAGTGACCCCGGGTTGTCAAAAACAGGAATTTTGCCACACACACCCCTGGCACTTCGGAATACGGGAAAAACACAGGGACCAAAAGATCGACCCCGGAGCCAACTCACTCATTCTCGGTGTTGAAATTGTTAGATATTGCTACAGTTGCTGCTGTTGCATGCACTGCATGCCTGGCATGCTTGCATGGTACACGTCAGCTGTTGTTGCCCATGTATTGGCTGCTCAGGGTAGAAGTGACATGAACAAATGAATAGCTGCTTGCTTTCTATCGAGTGCAATCTACAGCTGGACGCCCCTCAGTCGTTCCGCTCATTTCATCCACGAAGATTTTATTGCAGTTTTTCGAGGATTTGACAACTGGTTTCCACATACCATACGTAAACATTGCTGCATTCATACACTTCATGTTTCATTCTAACCGTAGGTTTTAACAGAAAAGAAAATGAGTTCGTGCGCTCCCACGTTCCTTGGATTTCTCGAAAATGTATGGACATGCATTGCCATTGTGGATGCCTCATCGATCATTGGTGAAGCTTGTACAGCCACGATGCTGTCATGCAATCATCGACGTCAGTGTCGCGTCGATCGGTGAAGCGTGATGTGTCACACTGCTGCACCCGCGCGTCGGTGGAAGCGACCTGTCATTTGGATGGGCTGAAAGAGCTTTGTTGGCAGTAAGGCACTGCCCTTCTCTTCGCTTTCAGCGTCGCACACCAAGTGTCGTTTGGCTCTTGGTGTGCGACAACATCTCACAATGGCAAGCCATCAGACCCCGTCATCCTGACAGCCCTCCAGGGGAGCCTCTAGTGCTACAGGGACCGTTCAGTCCCCCAACCCATCCTCTGTCACGCAGCCATTTGATGCCTCCCGATGGAATCCTCCACGGAAGCGTCAGGTCTCGGGGGACTACCTGACGAGAGAACTCAGCAAGCACTGCGAGCCACACCCAACCAAGTCCAAGAAGGCAGGGTGGAGGTGTGGTTCCTGCTGCACCATCAAGTCTGGCTGCTGCGGCCGCATCCGCGGTCACTTCTCTGGAGACAGCAGCAGCATCGGCAAGTGCCCCCGTGTTCCACCAACGTGCCGAGACGTGCTTGGCCTAGAGCGCGAGCAGCCACCGCCAGCCGGATGGAAGCCGCACAAAGAACTTTTGTACAAGAGGCTCGGGCCAGAATGGGGTACCAAAGACAAGCCCGTTGCGTGGGTCAAGCTGTGGGAGAAACTGGAGAAGCAGACGACAGCAGCAGCAGCTAGGGTGACCTTAGAACCAGACAGTGATGTTGACGATGCCCAGCCTAGCAGCAGTCAGCAACCTCGGCCAGCCGTGTCAGCTCTACTCAGCCCAGCCGACAAGGTACCTCTGTTTGACATCAGACAAGCCTCCAGTTTCCGGCAATCTCCCATGGACCAGCACATTGAACGTGGTCATAACGACAAGTATCAAATATCCATTGTCAAGCTCATGTGCATTGGAGCTCTTCCAATCTCATTCTGCCGTGAAGGTGTGCTGCTAGAAGTGGTGAAGAATGCCAGGAAGACCACTTCAGGGTTCAAACTACCAAGCCGCAATACAGTCGTGAGTGATATCCTTCCAAAGCTAGACAAAGAGCTAGAGGAGCTGGATGCTGCCATGAAGCAGGCTTGGGACATCTACGGCACGTCTATTACCGTGGACGAGTGGGCCGACCGACAGGTCCGGCCCATTTACAATGCCATGGCCTGCAATGCACATGGTTCAGTTCACCTCTTCTCCAGAGATGCAAGCAGTCTCAGTCGGGATGCAGATCACACTGCAGCCATGATTGAGGCCGCCATAGAGGCGGTGGGGGTGGGCAGAGTGGTGTTAGTGATCTGCAACAATACCTCGGTCAACAAAAAGGCATTCAGTGACCTCAAAGCAAAGTACCCAAGTCTCTTATTCCAGTTGTGCTGTGCTCACATCGACTTGGTGATGAAGGACATTGATGAAAGCGAGTGGGGTGCATCTCTCATTTCCAGGTGTGAGAAGGTTGTCTCATTTCTGAGGAACAATGACCTGGCACGGTCGTGGCTTCGTGAACGGACAGAAAGGAAGATGCTCGTGCCACGGTGTGAGACCAGGTTTGCATCTGTTTTTCTCATGGTGGAGCGGCTATTGGATCAGAGGGAAAATCTTGAGACCATGGTTGAAAGTGAGATGTGGACGCAGATGGGCTGCAGGCGGGATGCTGGGTTCAAGGCCAGGAAGAAAGAGGCCCGCCGCCTGATTCGCCGGTGGGTGTTCTGGCTGCAGGTGCGGCAGCTCCGGGACTTGCTTGAGCCTTTGGTGAGGGCTTTGCGGGTGGCAGACAGGCCGGGTGGCACGGCAGGTGAGATCTACAAGGGTTTGTTGGACTGTTCGGAGGAGCTGAGGGCACTGAGTGTGAATAAAGGGAGGAAGCCTGCGAAGGTAGCCAAGGTGCACGTGCAGTTTGCTCTGACAAGGCTGAATGCACGCTGGACTAAGGACATGGCCTGTCCGCTCTATGCTGCTGCTAGGCGCTTGCATCCTGAGCACTTTGGCAATGATCTGTCTCTGGACTCTGCAACCATGCAGGCATGGCAGGCAGTTGTAGATGCAATGGTGCCAGCAGACAAGCATGACACCCTGCTGAAGGAGATTGATGCATTTCAGAGGGGGTAGGTGATGCTCAACCCAGTGTCGAGCGTGACTACATCAAAGAACGCAAAGGCAGTTGCTGCAGTTGCCAAAGTACAGTGCCAGATCATGACACCTGTTGAGTGGCACGTGAATCACATGCACTATATGCCTGTGCTGCGTGACTTGGCTTTGCGGGTACTTTCCCAGCCCTGCTCCTCCTCCGAGTGTGAGCGTGTTTTTTTCACGCATGAGCTCATTCACACTGCTCGTAGGAACCGCGTGCTGGTGAGGAAGTTGGAGTTGCTGGTGCGTTGCAATGTGCGTCTTCGGAAGCACTACGGCAAAAGTGGTGGTTGATCGGCAGCACGCCTTGTGGCAGCAGCAGACACAGCAAGTGAAGTTGATGATGGGGAAGAGAACGAGGATGATGGTAAGACTGTGGAGGTGGGAGGAGAGGTGGAGCTACTACATAACGAGGATGATGAGGGCAGAAGCAGTGATGAAGGGGAGGAAGAGGGAGAAGAGGATGATGCAATGGAAGCTGATGATGATGTCATTGAAGTGATGGCAAATGTTCGTGTAATGGTGGACAACCCCATGTTGCCGCATGCTCGGCGAGTGCGCATGCAGGAGGAAACACCAACAGCTGCCTCCGAGGACCAGCAAGGTACCAGCAGCCAGACTGGGGCAGCAAAGGCAACACCAGCAGTAGCAGATGCAGGGAATCTAGCAGCAGCAGATGCAGGGACTCCAGAAGCTGATGAAGGGAGCCCAACAGAACCTATTCAAACTCCAGCAGCAGCAGAAGGTAGTGCAGTGGCATCTACCATTGCACAAATTGCAAGCAGTCAAGCTGCTACTGGCAGTGCAGTGGCAGCAGGCACTACTTCCCCTGTTGAAAGAGCACCTCCTGTAGTTGATGGTGCCATGGCACCCATCAGTGCATTAGGAACCAAGCGTGGCAGTGCAGCAGACAAGCCTGCTAAGCGTGCACGTGGCAGGAAGTAGTCAGCAATGTGCTTTAAACTTGCAAAGTGTGAAAATTCTATCGTTTTCCATCTCATGTGTTCATCTTTGCTATGTGTGATTGCTGGTCTTGTACACTTACTGGCCAAAGCTTTTTATCTACTTCTAATTATTTTGATGCTCTTCCTGTTGAAGTGAGATGTGATAACATCGTGCTTGGAGGTGTGCATCACCATGGTCAAGTGCAGAATTACACAAGTGGTAGGAAGTGTGCAAATGTGATAATACTGTAGTGTTGAAATGCATAAGTGTCAAAAACAAAGCCAGAAAATTATGTATCTGCAAATTAAGGACTTAGAAAATTTTCATGTTGGTACTTGCCCTGCCAGTTTTGCCACTAAAACCACCATAATGCCTGTATTCACAACGTTGTTACTGAAGCTGACTACAACGTTGCTCATTGTTAACAACGTTGTGGCCTTGTCCGTTGTCCTGAGAGCAACACTGCACAACGACCAACCAAAGTATGCATATGTCACTGACTATGACCAAAGAATTGTACTGTGTGTGGTCAAGGTCAACAACTGATAAGACGAGTCACAAATAGTCAGAGGAGGGAACAATGGTTTGGAAACACTAGGTATCTTCTAGCAAGTACAAAGACCTTCAATAAGTAGTGGCACAGTGTGGCTACCATGCACAATGACCAACCAAAGAATGCATGTCACTAAACATGACCAAAGAATTTCACTATGTGTGGTCAACGTTGAAAGCTCATAACATGAGTCACAAATGGTCAGGGGGAGAAACAATGGTTTGGAAACACTGTGTACATTCCAGCAAATACAAAGACTTTCAATAAGTAGTGGCACAGTGTGGCTACCATGCAAAATGACCAACCAAAGTAGGCATATGTTACTGACCATGACCAAAGAACTCCACTATGTGTGGTCTCCGTTGAGAACACATAGCTCAAGTCACAAATGGTCAGAGAGAGAAATAATGGTTTGGAAATACTGGGTATCAACTAGTAAGTACAAATACCTTCAATATGTAGTGGCACGGTGTGGCTACCATGCACAGTGACCAACCAAAGTAGGCATATGTCACTGACCATGACCAGAGAGTTCCACCATGTGTGGTTGACAATGACAACTCATCACACGAGTCACAAATGGTCCGAGTGGGAAAAAATGGTTTGGGAATACTATTCATCAACAAGCAAGTACAAGATCTTCAACATGTAGTGGCACGGGGTGGCTACTGTACACAATGACCAACCAAAGATGGCATATGTCACTTATCATGACCAAAACAATTCACAATCAGTGGTCAACTTTTTCAGCTCATAACACCAGTCAAAAATGATCAGGGAGGGAAAGAATGATTTAGGAAGACAAGTCATCAACTAGCAAGTACAAATACCTTCAATAAGTAGTGGCACGGTGTGGCTACCATGCGAATGACCAACCAAAGTATGCATGTGTCACTGACCATCACCAAAGAATATCACTATAGGTGGTCAACATTGACAACTCATAGCACAAGTCACGAATGGTCAGAGAAGGAACAATGGTTTGGAAACACTAGATGTTGTCTAGCAAGTACAAAAACCTTCGATGAGTAGTGGCAGGGTGTGGCTACCATGCACAATGACCAACTAAAGTAGGCATGTATCACTGACCATGAAAGAAGAATTTCACTATGTGTGGTCAACGTTGAAAACTCATAACAGAAGCAACAAATGGTTAGAGGGGGAAACAATGGTTCGGGAATGCTAGGTATCTTCCAGTAAGTACAAAGACCTTCACTAAGAAGTGGCATGGTGTGGCTACCATGGACAACGACAAACCAAAGTAGGCATATGTCACTGACCATAACCAATATGATTTCACTATGTGTGGACAATGTTGACAACTCATAACACAATTCACAAATGGTCAGAGGGGTAAACAATGGTTTAGAAACACTAGGAATTGTCTAGCAAGTGCAAAGACCATTAATTAGTAGTGGCACGGTGTGGCTACCATCCACAATGACCAACCAAAGATGGCATATGTTACTTATCATGACAAAAGAATTTCACTTTGGTTGGTCAATGTTGACAACTCATAACACAAGTCACAAATGGTCAGTGAGGCAAACAATGATTTGAAAATACTATTTATCAATAAGAAATTAAAAAGACCTTCAATTAAAGGTGGCACGGTGTGGCTACCATGCACAATGACCAACCGAAGAGGGCATACGTGATTGACCATGACTAAGAAATTTCACAATGATAGGTCAATGTTCCCCACTCAAAATACGAGTCACAAATCGTCAAAGGGGGAGACAATGGTTTGGGAATACTAGTTTGAAACTAGAAAGTACAAAGAACTTGAACAAGAAGTGGCACGGTGTGGCTACCATGCACGATGACCAACCAAAGTAGGTATGTCTCCAGTCATAACCATAGAATTCCACTGTGTGTGGTCAACGTTGACAACTCATAACACAAGTCACATATGTTCATAGGGGAAAACAATCACATGGGAATACTAGTTGTTCACTAGAAACTACAAAAACCTTCAATACGTGAGGTTGAGTTAATCGACCCAAAATCGTGCACTCGTAGATCAGTGCACAATTTTGGGCCGGAAGTCCGACTTCGGGGGGCAAAATCGGACTTCGCCCGGCTCTGCGACGTCGCAGGCGGAACTTCGCCAGCGAAGTCGTCAAACAGTCACAAACCCCTTGAGCGAGGGTTTTCTGACTGTTCGAGGGGGGTTTGCGGGTAGGTTTGGATGGGGGGTCCGAGACTCCCCCTGCGATGGAAGGGAATTTGCTGGGCCCCGCTACCGCGGGGCCCAGCAGATGCCCACGCAAAAATAAAACCCTAAACCCCCCAATGTAATTCGGGGATGGGTTTGTTCGACGTTTAGGCTTCAAACTAGGGGTTGAATGCGGATTTACGTGGTGGGTGAAAAATGAAAAGGGTGTTTTCGCTCCATCGCAACCTCGTGATCGAGCGTCGACCACCGTCCTGACATCGGCAAAGCCGATGTCAGAACGGTCGGACTTCGCCCTCGATTTCGGCGAAAAAGGGGTCGTCGCTGAAATCGAGGGCGAAGTCGGAAAGAAACTTCCGACGCGGCTTTTTTGGCCGATGCACTCGAACTCGAGTGCATGAATTTAGGTCGATTAACCCTAAATGCAATACGTATCGGCACGGTGTGGCTACCACGCACAATGACCAACCAAATTAGGCATATGTCACTAACCATGACCAAAGAATTTCACCATGTGTGTTCAACATTGACAGTTCATAACACAAGCTACAAATAGTCAGAGGGGGAAATAGTGGTTTGGAAACACTAGGTATCATAGAGCAAGTACAAATGCCTTCAATAAGTAATGGCACGGTGTGGCTACCATGCACAATGAACAACCAAAGAAGGCATATGTCACTGACCATGACCCAAGAATTCCAGTATGTGATGTCAATGCTGACAACTCATAACACGAGTCACAAATAGTTAGAGGAGGAAAAAATGGTTTATGAAAAGTAGTCATCAATAACCAAATACAAATACCTTCAATTAGTAGTTGCACAGTCTGGCTACCATCCACAATGACCAAAAAAAGTAGGCATATGTCACTGACCATGACCAAAGAATTCCACTATGTGTGGTCAATGTTGACAACTCATAACACGAGTCACAAATGGTGAAAGGGGGGAACAATAGTTTGGGAATACTAGGTATCGACTAGCAAAGAAAAAGACCTTCAATAAGTAGTGGCACGGTATAGATACCATGCACAATGACCAACCAAAGAAGGCATGTGTCACTTATCATGAGCAAAGAATTTCACTATGTGTGGTCAGTATTGAAAACTTATAAAACAAGTCACAAATGGTCAAAAGGGGAACTAATGGTTTGGAAACGCTAGGTGTATACTAGTAAGTACAGAGATCTTCAATAAGTAGTGGCACGGTGTGGCTACCATGCACAATGACCAACCAAATTAGGCATATGTCACTAACCATGAACAAAACAATTTCATTGTGTGTGGTCAACGTTGACAACTCATAACAGAAGGAACAAAAGATCCGAGGGGAGAACAATGGTTTGGAAACACTACGTATTGTCTTTCAAGTACAGAGACCTTCAATAAGTAGTGGCACTGTGTGGCTACCATGCACGATGACCAGCCAAGGTAGGCATGTCACTGAAAATGACCAAAGAATTTCACTATGATGGGTCAAAGATCACAACTTGTAATGTGAGTCACAAATGGTCAGAGGTAGAAGCAATGGCTTGATAACACTAGGTATCAACTAGCATGGACAAAGACATTCAACAAGTAGTGGAACGGTATGGATACCATGCACATTGACTAACCAAAATAGCCATATGTCACTGACCATGACCAAAGAATTTCACTATGGGCGGTCAACGTTGCCAACTCATAATACAAGTCGAAAAATGTCAAAGGGGGAAACAATGGTTTGAAAATACTATTAATCAACTTGCAATCACAAATACCTTCAATACGTAGTGGTACGGTGTGGCTACCATGCACAATGGTCATCCAAAGTAGGCATATGTCAATGATCATGACCAAAGAATTTCACTATGTGTGGTCAATGTTAACAACTCATAATACAAGTCGCAAATGGTCAGAGGCGGAAACAATGGTTAAGGAATACTAGTTATCAACTAGCAAGTACAAAGACCTTCAATGAGTAGGCGCACAATGTGGCTACCGTGCATCATGGCCAACCAAAGTATGCATTTGTCACTGACTATGACTAAGGAATTACACTGCGTGTGGTCAAGGTTGAGACTTCATAACACGAGTCACAAATGTTCAGAGGGGGAAATAATGGTTTGGAAACACTATTTATCAACTACCAAGTACAAAGATCTTGAACATGTAGTGGCACGGTGGGCTACCATGCACAATGACCAACCAAAGCATGCATGTGTCACTTACTATGACCAAAGAATTCCATTGTGTGGTCAACATTGACAACCCATAATACGAGTCACACATGGTCTAAGGGGGAAACAATGGTTTGGGAACAATGGGAACACCAGTTATTAACTATCAAGTACACATAACTTCAATAAGTAGTGGCACATTGTGGCTACCATGCACAATCACCAACCAAGTTATGCATATGTCACTGTCTATGACCAAAGAATTCTACTGTGTGGTCAACGTTGACAACTCATAACACGAGTCACAAATGGTCAAAAGTGGAAAACATGGTTCGGAAATACTTGTTATTGACTAGCAAGTAAAAAGACCTTCAATGAGCAGTGGCCCAGAGTGGCTACCATGCACAATGACCAACCAAAGAAGGCATATGTCAGTGATCATGTCCAATGAACTTCACTACGATGGGTTAACATTGACAACTCATACGAGTCACAAATGGTCAGAGGGGAAAAAAATGGTTTGGAAACACTAGGTATTGTCCAAAATATACAAAGACCTTCAATAAGTAGTGGCACGTTGTGGATACCATGAACAATGACCAACCAAATTTGGCGTATGTCACTTGCGATGATCAAAGAATTTCACTATGTGTGGTCAACATTGACAACTCATAACTCGAGTCACAAATGGTTAGAGGAAGGAACAATGGGTTGGGAATACTGGTTATCTTCTAGCAAGTACAAAGAACTTCAGTGGCACGGTGTGGCTTCCATGCACATTGACCAACCAAAGTATGCAATGTCACTGACCATGAACAAATAATTTCACTATGATAGGTCAATGTTGACAATTCATACAAGTCACAAATGGTCAGAGTGAGATACAATGATTTTGGAATAATAGATATCAACTAGCAAGTAAAAAGACCCTCAATAAGTAGTGGCTCGGTGTGGCTACCATGCACAATGACGGACCAAAGCAAGAATATGTGAATGACCATGACCAAAGAATTTCTATAAGTGTGGTCAATACTGAAAAGTCAAAATACAAGTCACAAATGGTCAGAGGGGGAATCAATGGTTTAAGTGTACTAGTTATCAACTAGAAAGTACAGAGATCTTCAATAAGTAGTGGCACAGTACGGCTACCATGCACAATGACCAACCAAAGTGGGCATGTGTCACTGCCCATTACCAAACGAATTTCACTATGTGTGGCCAACGTTGACAACTCACAACACAAGCCACAAATGGTCAGAGGGGGAAACAATGGTTTGGGAACACTGATTATCAGCTAGAAAGTTCAAAGACCTTAAACAAGTAGTGGCACAGTGTGGCTACCATGCATGAAGACCAAACAAACTAGGCGTATGTCAATGACCATGACCAAACAATTCCACTATGTGTGGTCAACGTTGACAGCCCATAAGACGAGTCACAAATGGTAAGAAGGGGAAAATGGTTTGGGAATACTAGTTATTGTCAGAGTGGGAAACGATTGTTTGGAAATACTAGATGTCAGCTAGCAAGTAGAAATACCTTTAAGAAATAGTGGCACGGTGTGGCTACCATGCAAAATGACCAACCAAGTTAGGCTACCTCACTGAACATGACCAAAGAATTTCACTGTGTGTGGTCAGCGTTGATAGCCCATAACACAAGTCACGAATGTTCAGAGGGAGAAACAATGGTTTGGAAACACTATTTGTCTACGATCAAGTACAAAGATCTTCAATAAGTAGTGGCACTATGTGGCTACCATGCACAATGACTAACCAAAGTAGGCCTATGTCACTGACCATGACCAAAGAATTTCACTATGTTGGGTCAACGTTCACAACTTATAAAACAAGACATAAATGGTCAGACGGGTAAGCAATGGTTCGGGAATACTAGTTATCAAATAGCAAGTACAAAGACCTTCTATGAGTAGTGGCACGGTGTGGCTACCATGCACAATGACCAACCAAGGTAGGCATAGGTCACTGATCATCACCAAAGAATTCCACTGTGTGTGGTCAACGCTGACAACTCATAACACGAGTCACAAATGGTCAAAGGGGGGACAATGCTTTGTGATTACTATTTTTCAACTAACATGTACAAAGACCTTTTGATAATAAGTGGCACGGTTTGACTACCATGCACAATGACCAACCAAAGTAGGCATATGTCACTAACCACGTCGAAAGAATTCCAATATGGGTGGTCAACGTTGACAACTCATTATCTGAGTCACAAGTGGCCAGAGAAGTAAAAAATGGTCTGGGAATACTATTTATCAACTAGAAAGTACAATGACCTTCAATAAGTAGTGGCAAGGTGTGGCTACCATGCACAATGACCAACCAAAGTAGGCATATGTCACTGACCATGACCACAGAATTAAACTCTCATGGGTCAATGTTCACAACTCATAACATGATTCAAAAATGGTAAGAGGGGGAAAGAATGGCTTCGGAACACTAGGTATCAACTATCAAGTACAAAGACCTTCAATAAGTAGTGGCACGGTGTGACTACCATGCACAATGACCAAACAGTGTAGGCATATGTCACTGACCATCACCAAAAAATCTCACTCTAGGTGGTCATCGTTGACAACTCATTATCTGATTCACAAATGGTCAGAAGGGAAAAAAATGGTTTGATAATACTAGTCATCAATTATTAAGTGCAAATACCCTCAATATGTAGTGGTACGGTGTGGATACCATGCACAATGACCAACCAAAGTAGGCATATGCAACTGACCATGACTAAAGAATTCTACTTTGCGTGGTCAATGCTGGCAATTCATTATACAAGTCACAAATGTTGAGAGGGGGAAACAATTGTTTTGGAATACTAGTTATCGTCTAGCAATTTCAAAGACCTTCAATAAGTAGTGGCATCCCATGGCTACCATGCAGAATGACCAACCCAAGTAGGCGTATGACACTTATCATGACCAGAGAATTTCACTATGATGAGTCAATGTTGACAAGGTATAATACAAGTCACAAATGGTCCGAGGGGGAAATAATGGTTTGGGTATACTAGTTATCAACATGCAAGTTACAACACCTTCAATAAGTAGTGTCACGGTGTGGCTACTATGCACAATGACCAACCAAAGTAGGCATATGTTACTGGTCATGACCAAACATTTCACTAGGTGTGCTCAATGTTGACATCTCATAGTACAAGTCACAAATGGTCAGAGGGGGAAGCAATGGTTTAGGAATACTAGTTATGAACTAGCAAGTACAAATATCGTCGATAAGTAGTGGCACACTGTGGCCACCATGCAGAATGACTAACCAGAGTAGGCATATGTCATTGACCATGACCAAAACAATTTCACTATGTGTGATCAACGTTGACAACCCGTAATATAAGTCACAAATGGTAAGAGGGAAAAACAATGGGTTGGGAATAATATCTATCTTCTAGCAAGTACAAATACCTTCAATAAGTAGTGGCACGTTGTGGCTACCATGCACAATAACCAACCAAAGTAGGCATTTGTTACTGACCACGACCAACGAATTTCACTGTGTGTGGTCATTGTTGACGACTCATAACACTAGTCACAAATTGTCATAGGGGGAAACAATGGTTTGAGAATACTAGTTATCAACTAGCAAGTACAAAGACCTTCAATAAGTAGTGACATGGTGTGGCTACCGTGCACAATGACCAACCAACGTAGTCGTATGTCACTTATCATGACCAAAGAGTTTCACTTTGTGCGGTGAACGTTGAAAACTCATAACACGAGTCACAAATGGTCAGAGTGGAAACAATGGTTTGGAAACACTAGGTATTGTCTAACAAGTACAAAAACCTTCAGAAATTTTTGGCACGATGTGGCTACCATGCACAATAACCAACAAAAGTATGCATCTGTCAATGACCATGACCAGAGAATTCTACTTTGATGGGTCAATGTTGACAACTCATAATACAGGTCACAAATGGTCAGAGGGGGGGGGAATGGGAATACTAGGTCGCATCTAGCAAGAACAAAGATCTTCAAGAAGTGGTAGCACGTTGTAGCTACCATGAAAAATCACCAAACAAAGTAGGAATATGTCACTGACCATGACCAGAGAATTTCACTATGTGTGGTCAACATTGGCTACTCAAAACACGAGTCACGAATGGTTACAGGGGGAAAACAATGGTTTGGAAACACCAGGTATTATCTAGCAAGTACAAAGACCTTCAATAAGTAGTCACACGGTGAGGCTTCCATGCATAACTACCAACCAAAGTATGCATATGTCACTGACCATGACCAACAAATTCCACTATGAAAGGTCAACGTTGACTACTCATAATACATGTCTCAAATGGTCAGAGGGGGGGGAAATGGTTCGGGAATACTAGGTATTGTCTTGCAAGTAAAGTTACATTCAATAAGTAGTGGCACAGTGTGGCTACCATGCACAATGACCAACCAAAGATTGCATATGTCACTGACCATGACCAAAGAATTCCACAATGATGGGTCAACGTTGCAATTCATTATACAAGTAAAAAACTGTCAGGGGGGGAACAATGGTTTGGGAATAATAGATTCCGTCTAGAAAGTACAAAGACCTTAAATAAGTAGTGGAACAGTGTGGCTATCGTGCACAATGACCAACCAAAGTAAGCATATGTCAATTATCATGACAAAAGAATTTCACTATGTGTGGTCAATGTTGACAACTCATGACACAAGCCACAAATGGTCAGAGGGGGAAACAATGACTTAAAAACACTAGGTATTGTCTAGTTAGTACAAAAACCTTCAGTACGTAGTGGCACGGCGTGGCTATCATGCACAATGACCAACCAAAGTATGCATATGTCACTGACCATGACCAAAGAATTTCACTATGATGGGTCAACATTGAGAACTCATGATACAAGTAGCAAATGGTTAGAGGGGGGTATAATGGTTTGGGAATACAATGTATTGTCTAGCAAGTACAAGGACCTTCATCAAGTAGTGGAATGATGTGGCTACCATGCACAATGGCAAACCAATGTAGGCATGTACCATGACCAAAACATTTCACAATGATTGGTCAACGTTGACAAATCAAAACACAAGTCACAAATGGTCAGAGGGGGAAACAATGGTTTGGGAATTTTATTTATCAACTAGCAAGTACAAATATCTTTAAGAAGTAGTGGCACGATGTGGCTACCATGCACAATGAAAAACCAAATTAGGCATATGTCACGGACCATGACCAAAAGAATTTCACTGTGTGTGGTCAAATTTGACAACTCATGACACGATTCCCAAATAATCAGAAGGGGAAAAAATGGTTTGGAAATACTCAGTATCAACTAGAAAGTACAAAGACCTTCAATGAGTAGTGGAACGGTGTGGCTACCATGCACAATGATCCACCAAAGTATGCATACGTCAATGCACATGATCGAAGGAATTTCACGATGTGTGGTCAACGTTGACAACTCATAGTACGAGTCATAAATGGTAAGAACGGGAAAAACATTTTGTGAATACTAGTTCCCAAAGAGCAAGTTCAAAGACCTTCAATGATAAGTGGCAAGGTGTGGATGCCATGCACAATGACCAGCAAAAGTATGCATATGTCACTGATCATGACCAAAGAATTCCATTGTGATGGGTGAACGTTGACGACTCATAATACAAGTCACAAATGGTCAAAGGGGGAAACAATGCTTTGGGAATACTATGCTTGGTCTAGCAAGTACAAAGACCTTCAATAATTGGTGGCATAGTGTGGCTACCATGCATAATGACCAACCAAAGTAGGCATATGTCACTGACCATGACCAAAGATTTTTACTATGGGTGGCCAACGTTGACAACTTACAATACGAGTCACAAATGGTCAGAGGAGGAAACAATGGTTTGGAAATACTTGATTTTGTCTAGCAAGTACAAAGATCTTCAATAAGTAGTGGCACAGTGAGGTTAAGATGCACAGTGACCAACCAAATTAGGCATATGTCACTGACCATGATTAAAGAACTTCACTTTGGGTGGTCAACGTTGAAAACTCATAATACGAATCACAAATGGTCAGAGGGGGGAACAATGGTTTGGGACTACTAGGTATCAACTTGAAAGTACGAAGAACTTCAACAAGTAGTGGCACTGTGTGGCTGCCATGCAAAATGACCATCCAAAGTAGGCATGTGTCACTCATCATGACCAAAGAATGTCACTATGTATGGTCAATATTGAGATCTCATAATACAAGTCACAAATGGTCAGGGGGGGGGGAATGCTTTAGGATTACTAGTTATCAACTAGCAAGTAAAAGAAAACCTTCAATAGGTAGTGGCACGGTGTGGCTACCATGCACAATCACCAACCAAATCAGGCATATGTCACTCACCATGACCAAAGAATTTCACTGTGTGTGGTCGACATTGACAACACACAATGCGATTAAAATATGTTCAGAGGGGAAAACAATGGTTTGCTAATGCTAGTTATCAAGTACCAACTACAAAGTCCTTCAATAAGTAGTGGCAGAGTGTGGATACCATGCACAATGACCAACCGAAGTAGGCATATGTAACTGACCATGATCAAAGAATTCCACGCTGTGTGGTCAAAGTTAACAACTCACAACACAATTCACGAATGATCAGAGGGGTAAGCAATGGTTTGGGAACACCAGGTACAAACTAGCAAGTACAAAGACCTTCAATGAGTAGTGGAACGGTGTGGCTACCATGCACAATGACCAACCAAAGTAGGCATATGTCACTCATCATGCCCACAGATTTTCTCTATATGTGGTCAATGTGGACAATTCATAATACAAATCACAAATGGTAAAAGGGGAAAACAATGGTATGGGAATAATTTTTATCATCTAGCAAGTACAAAGACCTACAGTAAGTAGTGGCACCCCGTGGCTACCATGCACAATTACCAACCAAAGGAGGCATATGTCACTGACCATGACCAAAGCGTTACACTATGTGTGGTTAACGTTGACAGCTCATAACACGAGTCACAAATGGCCAGAGGGGGAAACAATGGTTTGGAAATACTAGTTATCAACTGGCAAGTACAAAGACATTCAATAAGTAGTGGCACGTGTGGTTACCATGTACAATGAACAACCAATTAAGGCGTATGTCACAGACCATGACAAAAGAATTCCACTGTGTGTACTCAACATTGAAAACTCATAACAGGAGTCACAAATGGTCAGAGGGGGAGACAACGGTTTGGAAACACTAGATATGAACTAGCAAGTACAAAGAAGTTCAAGACGAAGTGACACGGTGCAGCTACCATTCACAATGACCAACCAAAGTAGGCATGTGTCACTCACCATGACCAAAGAATTCAATTATGATGGGTCAACGTTGACAACTCATAATACGAGACACAAATGGTTAGAGGAGGACAAAAATGGTTTGGGAATACTAGTTTTAAACTAGCAAGTACATAGATTTCAATGATTAGTGGCACGGTGTGGCTACAATGCACAATGACCAACAAAAGTACGCATATGTAACTGACCATGACCAAAGAATCCAACTATGATGGGTCAACGTTGACAACCCATAACACAATTCACAAATGGTGAGAGGGGGAAACAATGATTTAAGAACTAGGTATCATCTAGCAAGTACAGAGAAATTCATTAAGTAGTGGCACGGTGTGTCTACCATGCACAATGACCAACCTAAGTAGAAATATGTTACTGAACGTGACCAAAGAATTTCACTATGTGTGGTCAATGTTGACAACTCATAATAGGAGTCACAAATGGTCAGAGGGGGAAACAATGGTTCGGGAATACCCGTTACCAACTATCAAGTACAAATATTTTCAATAGGTAGTGGCACAGTGTTGCTACCATTTAAGTGACCAGCTAACGTAGGCGTATGTCACTTATCATGACCAAAGAGTTTCACGATGTGTGGTCAACGTTGACAACTCATAACACGAGTCACAAATGGTTCGTGGGGGAAAAAATTGTTTGGAAACACTAAGTATTGTCTAGCAAGTACAAAAACATTCAGAACATAGTGGCACGGTGTGGCTACCATGCACAATAACCAACCAAAGTATGCATATGTCACTGTCCATGACCAGTGAATTCCACTATGATGGGTCAACGTTAACAACCCATGATACAAGTCACAAATGGTCAGAGGGGGAAACAATGGTATGGGAATATAGACATTGTCTTGAAAGTAAAAACACCTTCTATAAGTAGTGGCACAGCATGGCTACCATGCACAATGACCAACCAAAGCAGGCATGTATCACTAACCATGACCAGAAAGTTTCACTATTTGTGGTCAATTTTGAAAACTCATAATACGATTCACAAATCGTCAGAGGTTTAAACAATGGTTTGGGAATACTATTTATCAACTAGCAAGTACAAAGACTAGTAATGAGTAGTGGCACGGTGTTGTTACCATAAACAATGACCAACCAAAGTGTGCATATGTCTTTGGTCAAGACCAAAGAATTGTGTGGTCAACGTTGACAACACATATCACGACTCACAAATTGTAAGAGGGGGAAAACAATGGTTAAAGAAAAGTAGTTATCGACTAGCAGGTACAACGATCTTCAATAAGTAGTGGCACGGTGTGGCTACCATGCACAATGACCAACCAGTGTAGGCATATGTCACTGACCATGACGAGTAGAACTTCACAGTGGTTAGTCAACGTTGACAACTCATAACACGAGTCACAAATGGTCAGAGTCGGAAACAATAGTTTGGAAATACTAGCTATCAACTAGCAGGTAAACATAGATTCAATGAATAGTGGCACGCCCTGGCTACCATGCACAATGACCAACCAAAGAAGGTAGATATCATTCACCACGACCAAATAACTTCATTATGATGGGTAGACCTTCATAACTTACAATACAAGTTACAAATGGTCAGGGGGAGAAACAATGGGTTGGTATTACTAGTTTTCAACTAGCTAGTACAAATACCTTCTATAAGTAGTGGCACCGTGAGGAATACCATGCAAAATGACCAACCAAATGAGGCATATGTCAGTAACCATGACCAAAGAATTTCACTATGGGTGGTCAACGCTGGCAACTCTTAATGCGAGTCACACATGGTCAGAGTGGAAAACAATGGTTTGCAAACACTTGGTATCAACTAGAAAGTACAAAGACCTTTTGATAAGTAGCGGCACGTTGTGGCTACCAAGCAGAATGACCAACCAACGTAGGCATATGTCACTAATCACAACAAAAGAATTCGACTTTGTATGGTCAACGTTGCCAACTCATAATACAAGTAAAGAATGGTCAGAGGGGGAAACAATGGTTTAGGAATCCTAGTTATTAGCTATCAAGTTAAAAATTCTTCAATAAGTAGTAGCACGCTGTGGATACCATGCAGAATGACCAACCAAAGTAGGCATATGTCACTAACCATGACCAAAGTATTCCACTGTGTGTGGTCAACGTTTGACAAATCATAACACGAGTCACAAATCATCAAAGGGGGACAATGGTTTGAAAAAACTCGTCATTGACTACCAAGTACAAATATCTTCAATGCGTAGTGGCATAGTGTGGCTACCATGCATAATGACCAACCAAAGTAGGGATATGTCAGTGACCATGACCAAAGAATTTCACTATCAGTGGTCAACATGGAAAACTTATAACACGAGTCACATATGGTCACATGGTGAAACAATGATTTGGGAATACTAGTTATCAATTAGCAAGTACAAAGACATTCAATTAGTAGTGGCACAGTGTGGCTACCATGCACAATGACCAACCAAATTAGGAATATGTTGCTAACCATGACCAAAGAATTCCACTATGTGTTGTCAATGTTGACAACTCATAATGTGAATCACAAATGTTTAGAGGGGGAAGCAATGGTCTAGGAACAATAGTCATCAACTATCAAGTACAAAGACCTTTTATAAGCAGTGGCACAGTTTGGCTACCATGCACAATGACCAACCAAAGTATGCATGTGTCACTTAGCATGACCAAAGTGTTTCATTATGTGTGGTCAATGTTGACAACTCATAGTACGAGTCACAAATGGTCAATGGGGGAAACAATGGTTTGGAATTACTAGTTATCAACAAGCAAGTAGAAAGACCTTCAATAACTAGTGGCACGGTGTGGATACCAAACATAATGACCAACCAAAGTATGCACATGTCACTGACTATGGGTGGTCAACATTGACAACTCACTTTACGAGTCACAAATGGCCAGATGGGGAAAAAATGGTTTGGGAATACTAGTTAGTAACTAGCTGATACAAAAACCTTATATAATTAGTGGCACGATCTGGGTACCATGCACAATAACCAAGCAAAGTATACACATGTCAGTGATTATGACCAAAGGATTCCACTATGTGTGGTCAATGTTGACAACTTACAACACGAGTCACAAATGGTCAGAGGGGGGAAAACAATGGCTTGGAAACATTAGGTATCTTCTAGCAAGTACAAAGACCTTCATTAAGTAGTGGCACGGTGTGGCTACCATGCACAATGACCAACCAAATCAGACATTTGTCACTGACCATGACCAAATAATTCCACTGCGTGTGGTCAACGCTGAGACGTCATAACACGAGTCACAAATGTTCAGAGGGGGAAACATTGGTTTGGGAATCCAAGTTATTGAATAACAAGAACAAAGACCTTCAATAAGTAGTCGCCCGGAGTGGCTAACAAGCATAATGACCAACCAAATGAGGCACATGTCACTAAACATGACCAAAGAATTCCACTATGAGTGGTCAACGTCGAAATCAAACAACATGAGTCACAAATGGTCAGAGGGGGAAACAATGGTTTGGAAAAACTAGGTATCGTCTAGCAAGTACACAGAACTTCAATAAGAAGTGGCACGGTGTGGCTCACATGCAGAATGACCAACTAAAGTAGGCATATGATACTGATCATGACCAAAGAATTTCACTATGTCTTGTCAATGCTGACAACTCATGACACGAGTCACGAATGGTCAGAGGCTGAAGCAATTGTTTGGGAATGCTAGTTATCATCTAGCAAGTACATAGACTTTCAATAAGTAGTGGCACGGTGTGGCTACCATGCAAAATGACAAACCAAAGGCATATGACATTGAGCATGACCAATGAATTTCACTATGATGGGTCAATGTTCACAACTCAAAATAGAATTCACAAATGGTCACAGGGAGAAAAAATGGTTTGGGAATGATCCTTATCGACTAACAAGTACAAAGATCTTCAATGAATAGTGGCACGCTGTGGCTACCACCAACCAGATTAGGCGTGTATGTCACTGACTGTGACCAAAGAATTTCACCATGGATGGTCAACGTTGACAACTCATTACACAAGTCACAAATGGTTTGAGGGGGAAACAATGGTTGGGGAACACTAGGTATTGATTAACAAGTACAAAGACTTCATTAAGTAGCGGCACCGTGTGCCCACCATGCACAATGACCAACCAAAGTAAGCATATGTCACTTACCATGACCAAAGAATTCCACTGTGTGTGGTCTATGCTGACAACTAATAAGAAGAGTTACAAAAAGTCAGAGGGAGAACCAATGGTTTGGGAATAAAAGCTATCAACTAGCAAGTACAAATATCTTCAATAAGTAGTGTCACGGTGTGGCTACCATGCACAACGAGCAACCATATTAGGCGTATGTCACTGACCATGACCAAAACGTTTCACTATAGCACGTAAACGTTGAGAACTCATAACACAAGTCACAAATGGTCAGAGGGGGAAACAATGGTTTGGAAGCACTAGATATTATGTAAAAAGTAAAAACACCGTCATTAAGCAGTGGCACTGTGTGGCTACCATGCACAATTCCCAACCAAATGAGGCGTATGTCACTGACCATGACCAAGGAATTTCACTACCTGTGAACAACATTGACAACTCATAATGCGAGTCACAATGGTAAGAGGGGGAAAGTTGTTCTGGGAATACTATTTATCAACTAGAAAGTACAAAGATCTTCAATAAGTACTGGCACGGTGTGGCTACCATACACAATGACCACCCAAAGTATGCATGTGTCTTGTGCTATGACCACAGAATTCCACTATGTGTGGTCAATTTTTACAACTCATAACACGAGTCACTAATGTTCAAAGGGGGGGAAATGGTTTGGGAATACTAGGTATGGTCTAGCAAGTACAAATACCTTGAATAAGTAGTGTCACAGTGTGGCCACCATGCACAATGACCAACCAAAGTATGCATATGTCACTGACTATGACTAAAGGATTCCTCTGTGTGTGCTCAACGTTGACAACTCATAACATGAGTGACAAATTGTCTGAGGGGGAAGCAATGAGTTTGGGAACATTATTTATTCACTACCAAGTACAAAGATCTTCGATAAGTAGTGGCACAGTGTGGCTACAATGCACAGCAAGGAACCAAAGTAGGGACATGTCATTGACCATGACCAAAGAATTTCACTACGGGTGGTCAACATTGACAACTCATAACACGAGTCACAAATTGTCAGAGAATGAAACAATGATTTGGGAATGCTATTTATCAACTAGAAAGTATAGAGACATTTAAACTGCAGTGGCAAGGTGTGGCTACCATGCACAATGACCGACCAAATTAGGCATATGTCGCTGACCATGACCGAAGAATTCCACTATGTGTTGTCAATGTTGACAACTCATAATGCGAATCACAAATGGTCGGAGGGGGAAACACTGGTTTGGGAATATTAGTCATCAACTAGCAAGTTCAAAGACCTTCAATAGGTAGTGGCACAGTTTTTCTACAATGCACAATGACCAATCAAAGTATGCATGTGTCACTTAACATGACCAAAGTGTTTCACTACGTGGTCAATGTTGACAACTCATAGTCCAAGTAAAAAAAGGTCAGTGGGGGAAAAAATGGCTAGATTTTTTCTAGCAAGTACAAAGACCTTCAATAAGTAGAGGCACGGCGTAACTATGATGCACAACGACCAACCAGAACAAGTATATATCACTGACCATGACCAAACAATTTCACCATGATGGATCAATGTTCAAAACTCATAATACAAGTCATGAATGGTCACAGGGAGAAAAGATGGTTGATCCTTATCGGCTAACAAGTACAAATATCTTCAATATGTAGTGGGGAACTGTGGCTACCATGCACAATGATGAACCAAATTAGGTGTATGTCACTGACTATGACCAATGAATTTCACTATAGGTTGTCAACGTTGACAATTCATTACACAAGCCTCAAATTGTCAGAAGGAGAAACAATGGTTTGGGAACAATAGGTATTAAATTGCAAGTACAAAGACCTGCAATAAGTAGTGGCATGGTGTGCCGACCATGCACAATGACCAACCAAATTAGACGTATGTCACTCACTATGACCAAAGAATTTCACTATGTGTTGTCAACGTTGACAACTCATAACACCAGTCACAAATGGTCAGAGGGACAGATAATGGTTTGGGAGCACTAAGTATCGATTAGCAAGTACAAATATGTTCATTAACTAGTGGCACTGTGTGCCTACCATGCACAATGACCAACCAAAGTAGGCATATGTCACTGACCATGACCAAAGAATTCCACTATGTGTGGTCAATGCTGACAAATCATAACACGAGTCACAAAACGTCAGAGGGGGAAACATCGGTTTGGGAATACTAGTTATCAACTAGCAAGTACAAAGATCTTCAATAAGTAGTGACACCGTGTGGCTACCATGCACAATGACCAACCAAATTAGGCGTACGTGAATAACCATGACCAAAGGATTTCACTATAGGTGGGCAACGTTGACAACTCATAACACGTCACAAATGGTCAGAGGGGGGAACAATGTTCTGGAAAAACTAGGTATTGTCTAGCAAGTACAAATACCTTCAATGAATAGTGGCACGGTGTTGCTACCATGCACAATGTCCAATTAAACTAGGCGTACGTCATCGACCATGACCAAAGAATTTCACTTTGTGTGGCCAACAATGACAACCCATAATGCGACTCACAATGGTAAAAGGGGGAAATTTGTTTTGGAAAAACTAGTTATCAACTAGCAGTACAAAGATCTTTATCAAGTCATGGCACGTTGTGGATACCATACAAAATGACCAGCAAAAGTATGCATGTCTTTGACTATTTCCACAGAATCCCACTAAGTATGGTCAATGTTGACAACTCATAACACGAGTCATAAATGGTCGAAGGGGGAAACAATTTTTTGGAAATACTAGCTATTAGATAGCAAGTACAAAGACCTTCAATGAGTAGTGGCACGGTGTGGGTACCATGCCCAATGACCAACCAAAATAGGCATGTGTCATTGACCATAACCAAAGAATGCCACTGTGTGTGATCAACTTTGCAACTCATAACACGAGTCACAAATCATCAGATGGGGAAAATGGTTTAGGAATACTAGTTATTGACTACCAAGTACAAAGATCTTCAGTTAGTAGTTGCACGGTGTGGCTTCCATGCACAATGACCAACCAAAGTAGGGATATGTCACTGACCATGACCAACAAATTTCACCATGGGTGGTCAACATTGACAACTCATAACACAAGTCACAAATGAAGAGAGGGTGAAACAATGATTTGGGAATATATGTTATTGACTGGCAATCACAAAGACCTCCAATGAGTAGTGGCATGGTGTGGCTATCATGCACAATGGCCGACCACATTAGGCGTATGTTACTTATCATGACCAAAGAATTTCACTATTTGTGGTCAATGTTGACAATTTATAAAACAAGTCACAAATGATAAGAGGGGGAAACAATTGTTTGGGAACACTAGGTATCAACTAGCAAGTTCAAAGACCTTCAATAGGTAGTGGCATGGTGTGGCTACCATGCACAATGACCAACAAAAGAAGGCATATGTCACTGACCATGATTAAAGAATTTCGCTATGGGTGGTCAATGTTGCCAACTAATAACACGAGTCACACATGGTCTAAGGGGGAAAGAATGGTTTGGAAATAACAGTTATTGACTAGTAAGTGCAAGGACCTTCAATAATTAGTGGCACGGTGTGGCTACCATGCACAATGACCAACCAAAGTGGGCATGTCAATGACAATGACCAGATACATTCACTATGATGGGTCAACGTTGACGACTCATAATACGAGTCACAAATGGTCAGAGGGGGAAACAATGGTTTGGGAACACTAGTAACCAAGTAACAAGTACAAAGACCATCAATAAGTAATGCCACGGTGTGCCTACCATGCACAATGACCAACCAAAGTTAGCACATGTCACTTATCATGACCAAAGAGTTTCACTATGTGTGGTCAACATTGACAACTCATATTACGAGTCACAAATGTTTAGAGGCGGAAACAATGATTTGGGAATACTCGTTATCAACTAAAAAGAAAAAAGATCTTCAGAAGTAGTGGTAAAGTGTGGCTACCATGCAAAATGACCACCCAAAAAAGGCAATTGTCACTGAACATGACCAAATAACTTCACTATGCGTGGTCAACATTGACAACTCATAACACGAGTCACAAATGGTCAGAGGTGGAAACAATGATTTGAAAATACAAGTCATCTGTTCGCAAGTACAAAGAACTTTGATAACTAGTGGCACAGTGTGGCTACCATACAAACTGACCAACCAAAGGAGGCACGTCACTGACAAAGACCAAAGAATTTCACTATTTGTGGTCAACATTGACAACTCATAATACGAGTCACAAATGGTTACAGGGGGGGAAACGGTTTGGAAATACTAGTTATCAACTAGCAAGTACAAAGATCTTCCATAAGTAGTGGCACGGTGTGGCTACCATGCACAATGACCAACCAAAGTATGCATATGTTACTCACCATGACCAAAGAATTTAACTATTTGTAGTCAATGTTGAAAACTCATGATACAAGTCACAAATTTTCAGAGGGGGAAACAAAGGTTTGGGAATAATATTTATCAATTAGCAAGTACGAAGACCTTCAAGAAGTAGTGGCACGGTGTGGCAACCATGCACAATGACCAACCAAAGTAGGCATATGTCACTTATCATGACCAAAAGGATTTCACTATGTGTGATCAATGTTGACAACTCATAACACGTGTCACAAATGGTCAGAGGGGAAAACAATGGTTTGGTAGTAATAGTTTTTTACTAGAACGTACAAAGATATTCAATAATTAGTGGCACGCTGTGGCTACCATGCACAATGACCAACCAAATTAGGCATATGTCACGGACCACGACCAAATAGCGTTTCTATGCGTGGCCACCGTTTACAACCCATAATACGAGACACAAATGGCCAGGGAGGGAAGTAATGCTTTAGGAATACTTGTTATCAACTAGCAAGGAAAAATACCTTCCATAAGTAGTGGAACAGTGTGGCTACCATGCATAGTGACCAACCTATGTAGGCATACGTTACTGACCATGACCAAAGAATTCCACGCTGTGTGGTCAACGTTGACAACTCATAATACAAGTCACAAAAGGTCAGAGGGGGGGAAATGGTTTGGGAATACTAGTTATCATCTAGCAAGTACAAAGACCTTCAATATGTGGTGGCACAATGTACCTACCATGCAAAATGACCATCCAAAGTAGGGATACGTCATTGCCCATGACCAAAGAATTCCACTATATGTGGTCAACGTTGATAACCCATAATAGGAGTCACAAATCTTAAGAAGTGGGAAAATGGTTTGGGAATACCAGTTTTGAACTAGAAAGTACAAAGAATTTCAATAAATAGTGGCACATTGTGGCTATCATGCACATCGACCAACAAAAGTATGCATGTCACTCAACATGACCTAATGATTCCACTATGTGTCGTCAGCATTGACAACTCAATACATGAGTCACAAATGGTCTGAGGGGGATGGATGGGGAATACTAATTATCAACTAGCAAGTACAAAGAACTTCAGTAAGTATTGGCACGGTGTGGCTACCATGCACAATGACCAGCCAAAGTATGCATATGTCACTGACCATGACCAAAGAATTTCACCATGTGTTGTCAATGTTGACAACTCATAACACAAGTCACAAAAGGTCAGAGGGGGGGGAAATGGTTTAGAAATACTAGTTATCAATAAGCAAGTACAAAGACCTTCAAGAAGTAGTGGCACGGTGTGGCTTCCATGCACAATGACCAACCAAAGTATGTATATGTCACTGACTACAACCAAAGTACCTCACTGTGTGTGGTCAATGTGAACAACTCATTATACAAGTCACAAATGACCATAGGGGGGAAATTCTTTGGGAAAACTAATTATCAACTAGCAAGTACAAAAACCTTTAGTACGTAGTGGCAAGGTGTGGCTACCATGCACAATGACCAACCAAAATATGCATATGTCACTTATTATGATGAAAAAAACTTCACTATGTGTGGTCAATGATGACAATTCATAACACGAGCCACAAACGGTGAGAGGGGGAAAAATAGTTCGGGAATACTAGTCGTGGACTAGCAAGTACAAAGATCTTCAACACATAGTGGCACGCTGTGGATACCATGCATAATGACCAGCCAAATGAAGCATATGTCACTGACCACTTGAGTAATTTATAATTAGTGGTAAATGTTCTTCGATCATAAATGTTGAAATGATATACACACACACACACACACACACACACACACACACACACACACACACACACACACACATATATATATATATATATATGTATATATATATATATATGTATATATGCAAGTGTCAAGTTACGATAGAAGCATAGTCGAGGTTGTTGGGCTGAATGTCGAGTGACGCGTGCGGAGTCGTGTTGTGAGTGGTCGGATTTGAGAAGGTCTGCAAGAAGTCGGGGGTCTTCAAGAATCAACGGTGAAGATGCGAGATGTGATACAAATCTGGATTTTTCTGGATGTGTCGGAGATTGTCGTAGGATTCCGAGCTGTTATCAATGGCGTCGTAGCCGTGCCATTTGATGAGATATTCTTTTATCTTGCCTCTTCGTTGATGGCCGAGGATGTCCTAGATCACGTACTCCGTGCCTTCATCCACTTGAACGGGAGGCGGAGGAGGAACATCTCTGCTAGGGAAGTTCTCGTCGGGGTCTTGGTAGTGCTTGAGTCTGTTGACATGGAACACCTTATAAACTTGCATAGTGTCGAGGAGTTTGATTTGTCCAACCATAGGGTTTTGAATGCGCTCGATCTAAAATGGTCTGAGACATCGGGGTTTGAGCTTCAAACAGTCCGATCCGTGGAGCTTGATGTTTGTCAAGCTGAGGAGGACTTTGTTGCCAGCAATGAAGATGTCGTCGCTTTGATGTCGGTCAGCTGCTCACTTCATCGCGGCTTGTGTCTTTGTGAGGGTTCACCATGTTTCCTCCCAGACAGTAGTGTAGCCTCGGCATTGCTAAGACTTTGTAGTCCAACTGGTGTGGCGTGGAGTTTGCCACACACCACTTCAAATGGATTTATCCCTAGTGGAAAATGTCGAATTATATGCGATTTTGACGATCAGAAGTTTTAATTTCCAATCCGTCCCATGAGATTCGCGTAGTGTTCAAAGCGGTTATTTGAGTGTCTGATTTTTTTTCTCAGTTTGACCATCGGTTTGAGGATAAAGCACCCTTGAAAGTTGAGTTTTGCTGCTGTAGCGAGTCATCAGTTTGCACCAAAAATGGCTGGTGAATCAACCGTCTCTGTCGCTCGTGATGGTTCTCGGTACGCCATGTAGTCGTACGATGTTTTTTGAAATAGTCGTGCTGTTCCCTCAACAATAACGGTGGTCATTGTCGGAATGAAGTGGGACATTTTCAAAAACCTGTTGACGACCACGAGGATGGTGTCATATCCTTCAGGTGTGACTGGTAACCCGGTGATGAAGTCCATGGAGATGTCTGTCCATGGTTCTATCGGAACAGGGAGTGGCTACAGAATTCCGGGTGGCCTTGTGCAACGATGTTTCTATCGCTGACATGTGTCGCATGTTTTGCGGAAGTTGACCACGTTGGGTTACATCTTGTTCCACCAATAGTTTCTCATCAGATTCTTCAACGTTTTGCCCTCTCCAAAGCGTCCACATGGACCGTTGTCGTGGCATTCTTCGAGCAGCATACGATGATGTTTGTCATTCGGGGGAGCACCCACTTGGCGAGTGAAGCATCGTCGACAGTATGGTGCATCAAAACAGAATTTGGTTTTATCATATCCGCCGTGCTGGTCGCAGCCTCGTGCAAATAATCGCTCAAGGTATGGGTCTTGCGAAAATTCTACGGTTGCCACGTCGTCCATTAAATCTGGTCGGTGGCTACGTGAGTCCACTGGTCTGATTTGTTTGCTCAGTTTGACCATCAGTTTGACCATTGGCTGACACCGACCAATTTTGTAGTCAAACCCGGATTCGAGGAACTCCATCCATCGGATTTGACGTCGGCTGAGATTCCGCTGCATCTTCAACTATTTCAACGCGTGATGGTCGGTGCGCACGATACATCGGCGGCACTCCAGATAGCATCACCACGTCTTGAACGCGTGCACCACCGCCAACATCTCCTTTTTGTGGACCACGTAATTGAGTTATGGTCCTCGTAGTTATTGAGACATGTGGGCGACTGGTTGTTTGCCGTTGCCGTGATCTTGTAGAAGAATCGTGCCAATGGCTTGCTCTGATGCATCCGTAGCCATTATGTAGTCAACCGTTGGATCGGCTAATCATAGGGCTTGCGACGAGGTTAGAGCGTTTCGTAAAATGGTCAACGCTTCTTGTTTGCTTTCTCCCCACCGCCACTCGTTTTTTTAGTGAGGTCGGAAAGAGGTGCTGGCACTCGGGCGTAGTCCCATACGAGTTGTCGGTAGTAACTACAGAATCCAAGAAAAACCTGGATGTCTCAAAAAATGGTTGGTGTCAGCCAATCAGCGACTCCTGCCACTTTTTCCGCATCCATTATGATCCGTCCGCCGTTGATGACGTGACCCAAAAACTCGATCGAAAGACGACCGAAGTGGCATTTCGAGAGCTTTCCAAAACAATTCTCTCTTTGTAAAGCTTTGAGAACCTTTTAAAGATGTCCATATCAAGGTGCACCACCACAAAATCGTGTAGGTACGAACGAAAAAACATTGTTCATTGCCGCCATGAACGTCGCCAGGGCATGTGTGAGTCCAAATGGCATGACCGTGAACTCAAAGTGCCCGTAGCGAGTTCGGAACGTGGTCTTCTCAATGTCAGTGGCTGCCACGCGTATCTGGAGATATCCGCTGTATAAGTCGATTTTGCTGAAAATTTGGGCTCCTCGGAGTTGATCGGTAAGTTCATCGGCTCGAGGGAGAGGGTTGCGGTTCTTGATGGTAGCGTCGTTCAAAGCCCGATACTCCATGCACATCTGCATCTTGCCGGTTTTCTTTTTCACGAATAGTACAAGTGCGACGTATGGTGACATGGATGAGCGGATGAACCCCTGACTGAGCATCTCGTGGAGCTGCTTTTTTAGCTTGTTCAACTCATGATAACTCATCCGATAGACTCCTCAGATGGTAGGTCTGCTGCCCGGCTTCAGTTCAATGCGATGGTCGATGTCTCGCTGAGGAGGTAAGGGTTTTGGAAGTTCCTAAGGGAAAACGTTTGTAAACTCCTCGATGAGTGGTGCAAACTCTTTGAGTACCGTTGCGAACTTGGTCGAGGCTGATGAGGCTGATGAGGCCAAGGAAGAGTCAGCTGCTACCACTTCCGCTTCTTCCATTGGCTTGAGATGTACAAGCCTCGCATGATCTCCTCGTCGTACACTGTACCAGGCCACGTTGAGCAATATCGGCTGTGTCGGTTATCACTTTTCGGCCACTTCGTCTTTCTCTGCTGCTTTCGTTATCGGTTTCCATCCCGCACGTGAAAGTTGTCGGTTGGCACCGTCAATCTCCATGCAGAAGTTGTCGCTGTTCCAATCGACCTGCGAATTGTGTCGGAAGAGGAAATCTCGTCCAAGGATGATATTGTGACTGCACATTGGACAAGATCTCTCACTTTGAGTCATAGTGGATCTCGCAGTCTCCGTATCTATAGTCTCCCGCCAACGGTTTTTCCTTCAAACACCCCTGGTTTGGTCTGCAAACCCAGCTTTTGAACCATGTCGTTGCTAACGAAGCTATGTGAAGCTCCTCCATCCAATAGTGTCGGTACCATTCTACAACTTCTGCATCTTCAAGGCTGAACTTTTAGCAATATCACCGGTTTGTCATCCTCGTACCCCTCGTCCAGTTTTGCGAGCTCAGAAACCTTCTTTGGCGATGTAGGCCGTTTACATGGGTAATCATTTGTCGAAGATCGTTCTCACGGACAAGAGTTGCGCCTTTTACTCTTGCCCTTTGCCGTTTCCCGACTCAGATTTTTGTGACTTCTCCCCTTTTTGGCCCGCTACTTACTCTGACAAGTGTGAGCGATGTGTCCCACTTTTTCGCAATTATAGCAGGTTCACGTATCTCGCTGGTCGACGATGTCCACTTACATTGGAGTCGAGGAGTCTGCCGACTCGTTTTTTCCACTTCCATGATAATTGTGGTAAAGAGGTCGCCAGCTGTAGAATTCCTGGATCTGAGCATTGTAATCGGCGCTATCGATCCTTTCCGCTACTGAACCATCCGCAGAAAGTCAACCTGGATACCGATTTCTAACAGGATATCTCGCTTGACGCCGTTGTTTTAGTGAAAACAGAGTTTGTCGGGAGCGATGTCTTCTTCACTTATACTCTCACATAATCTCGGTGTGTACTCTACCACGTTAGACTACCAACATAGAGCTAGAGCTGGAGCTTGTACCGTGCATAGGAACTTCCGTTCAGTCTCCCAAAACGTACGACCATCGCGCGCAACAATTCATTCCAGTCAGTTGGTGGCGTCAGCGTGTCTTGCCACTATGGGTTGATTTGATCCAAGGGTAGAATGCCTGTGGTCGGTGATGTGAGACATGCGCTGTGAACCGTTGATGATGCTCCGCCGGCCTCCTGTTGCCGTTGACTGGTCTTTAGATTGTACGACCAACTTAGCGCTGTGCCACGCAAAAGCGAGGTCGCGAGGTCAATTTTCTTTTGATCGTCATTGAACTCAGAAGCGGTGAAGTCCACCTCCAAACTCGTCAGCCATATCCAAACCTTTGGCCTTTTTGAGTTTGCAGGATGGAACAGTTGTATTGGAGCCAGACAAGTTGTGGGTTCGTTTGAGAGTTGGGAATTTCTCTCGACGAGAACTGCTTCACTCGCGCTTGCGTTGCAAAGAGCCTCCATCGCAAAGTTGAGTTGTCAGAGCAAGTGGTTGTTGATTCCTTCAAGTGTGGAAATCCTGTTTGCCAGTTCATCGTTGATCCATGCTTGTCGTCCAGTGCCACCAGTCGTCCCTATTGTTGTTGTCGAGGCTGTGGGAAGGGGCGACTGGTTTGTCGCCTCGGGTCTGTGACCAGATTGGTATCCAAGGCAGTAGGGATTATTCCAGCTGCCACAAAGCCTACCATGCCAGCATTTGCTGTCGATTGAGGGTTCGCATGCATCGGCACATTCAGCGCCTCCAATGCCGAAGTCGTAGCCAAAAACCCGCTGCTAGTCGTCGGTTGCGCTTGCTCGCTTCATGTCGTAGTTGCGAAGTCCGCAAAGTCTTGATATGCGAGATGCGCTAACGTATTGTGCGAGGCCGTCCTCCAAATGAGTAATTAGTGTAGTTGCTAGGATTCCTCATTGTTAGATCATGTGAGGTGAGATGGAAGAATGTGACAAGTCACATGAAGCGAGAGACGCCATGGATGCGGTAACTTGCTTGCAAAGCTTCACACTCAACCAAGACAAGTTAGAGAGGGGGGGGGGGCGAGCGAGACATGTACCGATGAGCACTCACTCATCACGAGCGTCGAGCTCGGGTGAGCAAGTGCCACCACCCGGGGGTCGAACCCAACCTCTCAGAATAATCGAGGGTGGCTACTCACCGACGCACGGTCAATACCGACACGGTGGCCCCCTAAGGATGAGCACCTGGGAAATATGCAGCTCCCCCATCATATGCAAGGCAAGATAAAATGATGCATGGCACGGCAGTGAGAGTGTACGGCCCTAGCAACTACCGCATGACAAAGAGTCATAGAAAATCCATAGAAAGTCATGCAATGGTCTCATTTGTGCTCAAGGTGATTCCTGGGTCCAGGTAGCAGCAGCAGCTTGGAACGCCACCAGCTCCAATCAGGATGAGCATGTTGGGCGTTTCCCCAGGTGGGGCCATTGTCATTTAATCTGTACAAAATGTGTGCAGAGTGTGAGAGGCAAGAGGGCATAGAGTTATGAGTGGCCGACGAACTTCAACTCTCCCCCATGATCCACAGACAAGCACCCCACACACACATGAGAGAATCACAAGAAGATGAGAAAGAGAGAAAAACACTGATTGTCATCCTGGATCATGCGGACTGATGAGACCCACAGAGTGGACAGCACTTTTGAAGACGTTTTGGCTGAGAGCCTTAGTGAGAAATCCAGCTCTTTGCGACCTGGTATCCACCCATGCGATTTGGACAATGCCAGCAGAAATACACTCACGAACGAAGTGATGCTCCACATTGATATGTTTGGTGCGTGAGTGATGCATGCCACTATTTTCAGCAATGGATTTTGTGCTTTGATTGTCACAGCGCAGAGTGATGCAGTGGATGGGAACGCGCAATTGTTGCAATAGACGACATAGCCAGACAGATTCACATATTCCTGCACCAAGAGCGACATACTCAGCCTCGGTAGTGCTGCGTGCCACACACCCTTGCCACTATTTCAGGAGACTGCAGTACCACCAATCAAGAAGATGTACCCTGTACGGCTACGTGCATCAGTGTCGTGCGCCCAGTCACTGTTAGTGAAGCCATCAACTACGAGAGAGGGTTGAGCACGAAAAAAGAGCCCGAAACGTGGTGTGGCAAGAGCATAGCGAACAATTCGCAGGGCAGCCTCCAAGTGTCATTCACATGGGCATTGAGAGAATTATGACAGGAAGTTGACCGCAAAGGCCACATTAGCACGAGTGGTGGTGGCGAGGTACATTAGTGATCCTATGACCCTGAGATAGTCAGTAACATCAACTGTCTCCCCCAGCTTTGAGAGGTCCAAGGATTTCAACAATGTCTGTCCAGCTGGGGTCACGTGCGTAGAGGCAATGGGAACCGCAGTGAGGAGTGGGCTGAAACGCTATCCCAGGTTGCGGATATACGCAGCTTGGTGCATGTGGAGAGTGCGGCATGCACGGTCTCGCTCGAGCTCCATGCCCAAGAAAACACGAGCCGGCCCCAGATCCTTCATCTTGTAAGCTGCTTGGAGAAGAGATTTAGTAGCAGTGACCGCAGAGGTGCTGGGAGATGCAATGAGAAGATCGTCAACCAGGATGGCAACTAGTGGCTGTGACGGAGGGCTGAGGAACAATGCCTGGTCCACTGGGCTTCTTCTGAAGCCGCCCTTTTCCAGGGCTGCTATGATCTCCTAATTCCAGCAGTGAGGAGACCGCTTGAGCCTATAGAGAGCCTTACACAGCCGCCACACGCGGTTTGTGCCATTCGAGAAGCCTGGTGGCTGCACCATGTATATCTCTTCATCCAACTTGCCATGGAGAAAGGCATTGTTGACGTCCATTTGCTCCAGCTCCCAGTCATGCTGGGCAACTAGACTGAGCAGTGCCCTGGCAGTGGTGTAGAGACCAACAGGTGCGAATGTCTCGTCAAAGTCCACACCTGGAATCTGGGAGAACCCCTTTGCAGTGAGACGCGATTTGTACCTTTCCACAGTGTTGTCTGGTTTGAGCTTGCGTCGATACACCCATTTGGCTGCAACAGCTTTACGGCCTGGAGGTAAGTCAACTAAATCATAGACAATGTGCTCTAACTGTGCGTTGAGTTCAGCCTCCATGGCCTGTCCCCATTGAGAAGAGTCAGTGGCTGCACGTGCTGCCTATACTGTCACAGGTTCAGGTGGGAGAGGAGATAGGCCGGCAATAGCAAAGCACGAGGCAACATACTTGGCGACAGACAACGAGAGAGCAGAGTGAAATTCCTGCTCAACCAGGGAGCAGCCAAGAGCAGTGCTGGGGTGCATGACAGACGCTGCTGTAGACAGACCAGAGGTGGTGAGACCAAGTGCACGAAGACCAGGGTCACCAGAGACAACAGGATGCAACTGTGAGGGGAGGGCCCGGAGTCGCCCACCGCGTGTGTAGGGTGAGACTGGTGGAATGGACGAACTGTGCACAGATGAGGAGGGCGCAGCGAGATGAGGCGATACAGGCGAAGAGGAGGAGAAAGGAGCTGGTGCGGGGACAACAGGGGAAGGCGGTGAGATGGGACCAAGAGGAGAAGAGGAGGACGACGCTGCAGGAGAGACATCGGCAGGAGAGACAGGAGATGGGCTGGGTGAGGCCAAGGGAGACGTGGAGGGGATTGAGGCCCCTGGAGAGGCAGACTGGAGAGGAATCTGATCGGACGGGGAAGAGACAGCAGGGATGGAAGGACGCCCCGAGGGGGGAACAGTAGGCCTAGAGGGCAGAAGACCACCCCCACCCCCATCCCGAAAGGGTGGAGTGGAAGACCCGTCAAAGTGTGGGGAGTCACGCTCGAACAAGTATTCAAAGAAGAGAGCATCACGAGACTCAATCACACGACAGCGAGAAAAATCCCAAAAGCGCCACGCCTTGGAGACGGGAGAGACACCAAGAAAGATGCACAATCGACCACGAGGGGACAACTTACCATCACATTGGTCGGTGGACACCCAGACTGAGGCAAGGCACCCCCACACTCGTGCAAGACGGAGATCAGCCCAGCGACCAGTCCGTCGCTCAAAGGGGGTGACAGTATGGGTAAGGGGTCCATGCGGAATCCTGTTCCAGACCCAGGTCATGTAGGACATAGCTTCAAAGGCGAAGAGAGGAGACTGACCGGAGGCAGAGCAGAGAACGAACCCCGTCAGCAAGAGTGCGATTCCAGCGTTTGGACACACCATTTTGCTGTGGTGTGTAGGGAGCAGAAGACTTAAGACGCACACCATGAGACTCAAGAAAGCGAGACGTGGGACCAAAGAATTCACCGCCGCGGTTGCTGCGAAAGAAGCGCAAAGACCGGAGACAAGCCAGCTCGGCCTACGGGAGCCAGGACTGAAGAACATTAGTGACGTCAATTTTGTGCAAAAGAGCAAAGACCCAGCGGTAGCGGGAGTAGTCATCAGTGAGACACAAAATATATCGCCCAATACCACCAAGGAAGTCCTCGGGTAGTGGGTCCATGACATCGGCATGCACCACATCAAGTGGGTGAGAGGTAGTGGATTCAGAGGTGGAGAAGGGTGAGTGGTGTATTTTGCCACCAGCACAGTCAAGACAGGTGGATGTGTACGGTGGAGAGAAAGTGGCAGGGTCAAGGCCGTGTGCAGGTCGAAGGCGAAGAAGTCGCTGGTTGCAGCAGTGTGAATGTGAATGAGGTGACGATGTAGAAGACCAACATGATCAGGGGACAAAGAGGGAGCGACATGAACAAAGGCAGATGCAGCAGAAGGCGAGGGTAATGTGAGAGGCACACAAAACAGGCAATCACAGCGCACACCACGGAGGACGACACGACTCGAGGAACGAAGAGAGATGGAGGTAAGACCGCGGCTGGACGAGAAGTCCATGCCCTGATCGTCAAGGGTGGTCACAGCGAGTAGACTGACTTCAAGGTCAGGGACGTACAGGACATCGGGGAGATAAACAGTGCCGCCAGGGCCAATAAAGCAGACAACACCAACGCCTTGAACAGGGAGGAGCTGGCCGAAGCCAGTTTGGACAGAACGCACAGACTAAATAGGCTCTAGGGACACGAAGGAGGAACGACAAGACGTCATGTGATGCGGGGCCCCAGAATCAATGATCCAGAGGCCAGGTGAGGCACGAGTGGAGGGACGGACCAAACAGACAGCCACAGTACCACGGGCAGCAATAGAGGCAGACTGTCCAAGACGTGTGGGAAACGTGTGAGACTGCCAGTGCTCAATCCATGCTTGATCATCAAGCAATTCCCCTTGCACACCACTAGAGACAGAACCATGGAGAGTGACATCCGACTCACAATAGGAGACACGAGACTGGCCACTCATACTCTCACCTCCCTGAGAGCGAAGGTGGAGAAGTTCGACCAAGCGACGCTCGAGTGTGCACTTCCTCATCTCGGTGATCAGAGGAGCGCTCGGAGAAGCGGTCAGAGGAGCGGTCGGAGTGGTGGCCATCGTCACGGGTCCATGGAGGGAAGGAGTAGTGGGAGGATGGCGGCCCGTAGTAGGGAGGGCCGGATGGTGGTGGCGCCCAACCCCAAGGACTAGGGGCAGGTTGCATCAGCTGAAGAGGAGCTAGTGTGGTGGTCAGGGAAGTGGCAGATGAGGAGGACGAGGATACCAAGACTGTCACGGCAGCAGCAGCAACATGGGAGGCAGCGACACCGGTGCGGGCCCAATGAGCACGCATGGAAGAGGCGATGTGTGCATCATGACGGGGAGCAGGGTACTTAGGAGCAGAGTGGTCGTTTGCGCCGCAGTTCTAGCAGGTGACATCAACGACAGAGAAGTTAGAGCCCTTGCCACCACGTCCGCCTCCACTCCCTTTGCCCCCACGACCACCACCGCGGCCGAGGTGAGAGCCATTGCCTCCACTGCGGGAGGCAGCTTGCATGGAATGAGCTGAGGCCTGAAGGGAGGAGACAGTGGAGGACGCTGCACTGGAGGCAGAGGATGAGGAGGTGGTGACGGCTGCAATTGTGGTGCGATACAACCGCATGTTTTGGAGAGCGTTCCACCAATCAGTGAGACGTGCAGCAGTGAAATCAAAGAGGGGACCAATTCCTGGTGGGGAGTCAGCAGGGACTCATGTAGAGGCAAGGCGCTCAAGCTCTGCTTGGGAGACATGGAGGTATAGGTTGGACAGCTCAGGGATAAGGCCTCCGGCAATGGACAGACATGCCGAGAGAGGACCTCGTGCGACCTTGCTAAGGTCACGCAGCAAGCGAAGGCTACGTACCCAGTACTCATCTGCTGTCTCGTCTGCCTGCATCTGCAACTTGTTGAATTGAACAGTGAGTGCACTTTGGGCTGCATGCCTAGTGACAACTTTGCGACGGCGGATGAGTGCATAGGCACCAACTGGGTCAGCAGTGGTGCCTCGGATGGGGTCTGCATTGTACGTACCAATGTCATTTAGAAGATTTTTGTGGGCTAGCGTTGATGAGAGCTCGCACAGCACATACAGCCTCTGCAGGCTGCGGTACGAAGGATGGTTTGGCAGGTGAGTAGTACTCCCATAGCAACTCACCCTCAGCCCACGCACTGAAGCGTGTCTCCCAGGATGTGAAGGTGAGTTTGGAGGTGAATTGCGGTGGAGGTGTTTCAAAATCTGTCTACCACGCTGGTGGGAGAGTACGAGCAGAGGCGGTTGCAGCTGTGACAGATGGGGAGGAGGCGTTAGCAGCGCCGCCAGCAAGTGGTGCTGATGATTCTATAGACCCTGACTGGTCAGTAGGAAGGGCTACTACAAAGGCTGGGACAGAGCAAAAACGCTCAATAACTAATGTGGCTACTTTGCGGCTGACTCATGCTGTGCATCCCGCTCACAATCAAGCTCATCTTGTGCCTTTCGGCGCTCAGCCTGTGCTTCGCTATGAGCGGCCTGGAGGGCTTCAAGCTTGTCATCTGGGCTAGGCATGGTGAAAAAGTGAGAATCCTAGAGCAAGAATGCTAACAAGAATGAGAGGGGCGAAGAAGAGAGGTGTGGCACGCAGGATGAGAGGTGGTCTCACCGATCTAGTGACGATGCAGCAGAGTGAAGAGAGGAGCCACGACGGCTACTGCCGAAGAGAAGAGCACTACCACCCACCCTGTAGCAGCCACAGTCAAGCACAGGAGGCCAGTAACCGAAGCTCCAGCGACTGCTGCATATGCAGAAGTAAAGAGGACCCCTGTTGCAATGTGTGGAGGCAGCTGCTGTGGGGCACCTATGGGGGTGAGGACAATTGCGGCTCTAGAGGCTCAGATGGAGCCGACGGTTGCTGCAGTGGCGTCGGCAGCAGATGATGCAGCAATGGTAACGGTGGTTGCTGCTGCTGTGACTTGAGTTGCAATGTTTGCTGCAGCAGCGGTGAGTAGCGTAAGAGATTCTGCTGCCTATGCGTATGAGTATGTGGCACGACCCACAGCAGTCTGAGTGGGAGCTCTGCATGCCCGTGCAGTGGTAGCGAAGGTTTCTGCGGCAGCTGTTGCTGCGTCAAGAATTTCCCCTGCAAGACCGATGGGGTCCGTGTGCACTGGAAGTACTGGGATGACACCAGGCACCTCGGGCGCTGGTGTTGGTTCAGTAGATGCAGAACTAGCGTGGGATGAACCGGCGGTGACGTCAACGTTGGGTGCAGAGGTGACGGGTGAAGTGCTTGATGGTGGTTGCATGTTGGGTGAACGAGGAGGTGACAGTGGAAGGTCGTCCGCGGTGTACAACTGTCGGTCGATGTCTTCCTCTCGCGCAGCCGCAGCCCTCTCCAGATCTGCCCGCCAGTACGCGGGCTCGAGCATGCGAAACCAGAGTGGTGTGCCGTTGTCTGGAGGGGTAGGAGGATGATAGTCCAGATGATCCTCCCACCCGTGATCGGTGTAGCTGGCTGAGGTGCGGGGAGAGTTGAAATCCTCGCCCGGTGGCTCGTCAAATGGTGGTGAATCCAGAGTGGCGTTTGCAAGTTATGGGCACCTGGGTATGATTAAGAGTGGCTGGGGCAGCTGTGTGAGACGGGAGCTTGCCACCAGGGGTAGATAGTGAATGAGAGGTGCGACTGTGCACTGCAGTTGGGTCCGAGGGTAGCCAAGAGCAGCTGCAGATCACGGGCACACAGCTGCGTCTAAGAATGACCTAAGTGACCTACTGAGTGTAGATAGAATACACGAGCAATTGAGGCTCACAAGAGAAGAAAGAGGGCAGAAGGTGCGTTTGAGCCCCACAGACGGCCTCGAGAGCAGCCAAGAGTGGCTGCGAGAGGAGATGGGATGACTGTGGAATGTGCTCGAGCCGATAAGATGCTGGCAACTTGGGGCAAAGAGGGCCACCAAGCACGTGCGAGCGAGTGGGAGAGTGCCCACAAGGCGCCGTGAGAAGGGCGATAGCCTCCGCAGATAACTGACGGTCAAGTGGAGCAGCTAAGACGGCTGTTGCGGGCTGGAAGGAGGTGAGACATGAAAGCAGCTGCCAGAGGAGCTGCGGTATTGCGTCTGCCACGGGAGACGTGGGTCACGAATGGCTCCAGGGACGAGGACCGCTGGGCAGTCAGCTAAGAGTCTCACGGCTCTGACACCAGTAGTTACTAGGATTCCTCATTGTTAGATCATGTGAGGTGAGATGGAAGAATGTGACAAGTCACATGAAGCGAGAGACGCCATGGATGCGGTAACTTGCTTGCAAAGCTTCACACTCAACCAAGACAAGCTAGAGAGGGGGGGAGCAAGCGAGACATGTACCGGTGAGCACTCACTCACCACGAGCGTCGAGCTCGGGTGAGCAAGTGCCGCCACCCGGGGTCGAGCCTGACCTCTCGGAATAACCGAGGGTGGCTACTCACCGACGCACGGTCAAGACCGGCACGGTGGCCCCCTAAGGATCAGCACCCGGGAAATATGCAGCTCAACCATCACATGCAAGGCAAGATAAAATTATGCAGGGCACGGCAGTGAGAGTGTACGGCCCTATCAACTACCGCATCACAGAGAGTCATAGGAAATCCATAGAATGTCATGCAATGGTCTCATTTGTGCTCAAGGTGATTCCTGGGTCGAGGTAGCAGCAGCAGCTTGGAACGCCACCAGCTTCAATCAAAATGAGCATGTTGGGCGTTTTCCCAGGTGGGACCATTGTCATTTAAGCTGTACACAATGTGTGCAGAGTGTGAGAGGCAAGAGGGCATAGAGTTATGAGTGGCCGACAAACTTCAACAATTAGATGCCTCTCCGGTAGCGCTCCCCTCTGATACCAAGTGTTATGTCGAACGGAGCGTAGATGGTAAGCAGGCAGAAGTTGCGAGACAAAACACGATTTGGAATTAGGGACACTTGAGCAATTTATAATTAGCGGTAAGTGTACTTCGATGATAAGTGTCAAAATGAGTTAACATATATATGAACAAGTGTCGAGTCACGAATGAAGCATATTTGAGTTCGTTAGGTCGAATGTGGAGCAATGTGTGCGGAGTTACGTCGTGATTGGTCGGATTTGAGAAGGTCCGCCAAGAAGTCGAGGGTCTTGGAGAATCGACGGTGAAGATGCGAGATGCATCTTCATAAATCTGGATTTGTCTCGATGAGTGACGAAGTCGACCAAAAGGTCTTGTTACTTCTGTTTTTAGGTTTGCAAGGGTGATCAAAGCTGTCGAAAGGTTCGGGACTATCCACTGGGGGTGGGGCAGTTGAACATTTCATCCTTGACCATCGGAGTCAATATCACGGTCCTCGTGACACGATGTGCTGCTTTTGTAGCAATGAAAATGTGCACTCAAGGAGTTTAAGGACTCATGTACGTCTAGTACGTAAGAGTAACCTTGTCTCCGCCTTGCGTACAATATTCAATCTTGTTTCATGCTTCATTCATTCTTCATGAAATACTCCCAGGTGAAAGCCTGCCTTGGCGGTTCGGGATCATCATCTTAGCATACTTCTGAATGCTGTTCCCGCTCACCTCGCGTCACGCACGTGCCGCATCTACTGCTGATTGGTGTCTCGTCGTACAAGAGTGTGTCACCGCAGCAGTGCGATGACTGCAGTGACGTCCGGTGCGCCTTCTCTGCGTTTGCGTTTGTGCTGCGGAGCGATTCTGTTGCGGACAGCAATCGCAGAGCGCGTGCGTGAGCACGCGCTGCCGCAGCGCAGCAACACGTGCGCCTGCGCGCTGCGTCGTCGTCGTGCTTCCGACACCCTTTCTTCCAAGCCCCCCCCCCCCCCCCCC
>SZWC01005286.1:0-55262 GCA_023375785.1 Penium margaritaceum
GTTATGGCGAACGGGACACTGACATGTCCAGATCTCTTTGCGGAAACTTCGCCTTATCGTCGCCTGATTGACTCGACACAGCCGGAAGAAGCGGCTGGTTCAGATGCGCTCGTCTGCCTTGGGAAAGCGCAGGAGGGTAGGGTCTTGAGCGACAAAGGTTCTCGATGTCTCTTTCGTGGCATCCCATGGAAGGAAAATGGCGGGAAGAAGTTTTCAGTGGCGATGGGTTTGCTCGACTTGGGAGAAATAGGTGTACGCTCCGTTCCCCTGCCACGACGACCGACTGACAGAACGGGTTGGACGCGGGAGTGGACGGGCGGGCCGGCCGGATAGTGGCGGCGTTGGTGGCGGACGCAGCGAATGCCAGACAGCCGTAAGCGAGCACGACAGGCACGGGACAAGTGGGACGCTGTGAGCGGATGGGTTCGCGGGTTAGTCCTGAAGACCGAAAACGGGAATTTGGAAACAGGCGAGTGTTAGTGAGAAGCGCCGGTCCCCGTGCCAATGGCAACGCAGCGAGTGGTGACAGTTCACGTGGAGGCTGACGGGAAAGTGCGAGCAAGCACGATCCGGCCCCGTCCGCTTCCGGGTCACTTTCTGTCCGTCTCCCCCAGCTTAAAGCGCCCTTCCCTTGTCCCTGCACTCTTATCCACTTTCTCGGTGAGCGGAGCTATTTCCGCTGAGCGTGCAACACGCACTTCCGCTTTGCTGCGGTGTACCGAACCGGCGGCCGACAAAACCTCGGTTTGAGAGAGGCGAGACGACAAAGGCCTCCGGGATGCTGTAGTGCTGCGCTGTGCCAGCAATAAAGGAAGCCCCACCCAGACCCTCTCGCTCTCGCAGTCCCTTCTCACCTCACCACATCCTCCTACAAGCAACACCCCTGCCTCCACCTGTCTTGCTCGCTCTCCTTTCTCTGTGCAAGCGTCCATTTCCCGTGAACCGGAAACGAGTCAGGCTGGCCCGATCCTACGGGGTCATCCAGTGGGACGTGTATCGGCACAGCGAAGCTCATGCACGGTGAAACGACTCATCTCACATATCATGCTCGTGTCCTGGACTGAAAAGATCGAGACGGTTTGGGACGGTTGTCCAGGAAGGATGACCAGGACGAGGAGAGGACGGATGGTGAGGATGCCGGGACGAAGCAGCAACCGGACTAACCAAAAGGATAAGGTTGCACGGGTTTTGAACAGGTCCTGTTCTGTCGTGTTGTGGAGCAGTCCGAGGGAATGACAGATAACTCCGAGGGATGATAAAAAGCGGCTTACGAACAAACGACGAGGTCAAACGTCAAAGCTCGGAGACGACCTTCTGCTAGCCTCAGGGTGCCAGACAGCAGGACCCTGAGCGAGTCATGCGTTGCCGGTGATTCATCACGGGATTCCGGCTAAGCACAATAAGGTCCTGCTCAGCTCCATTGGACTGCAACTTTTACAAATTTGCGAATCGCATGAGTCCTGCATCACACCTCCCCTGAGCATATCAATTTCAGCACAGTGAAATCTCTTTCGCATCCTCATCTGCATTGTCAGTTGCCATATTGCACCTGCCAGACCTGAAAGGACTATCCAAACACATTGTAATGAATCTTTTGAACATTGAGGGGGAAACATATTCACTGAATTAATTGTTTTGAAATTTTATTTGTAACTTTGGTTTCAATTTTTTTCAAATTGAACATTCACCAATTTTGCATAGGGCCAAATAGCTCAGATACCCATAAAACACAAAGTGTGACTCCGATCTGCCCGGTAGCGGCAAAACAATACACAAAAGCCCAGTCAAAAATCATGCTCGCTCGTGGCATGCGTCGACGAGAGAGCATGAAAAATCCTGCATGTGGACATCGCTCCAACGCGAGAATCGCGAGGGAGCGATGACCGCTTTGTTTTTTTTGGCACACAAACCCCCTAGTTCGATTTTACGGTTTTGTATTTTTGGCGCGGGCGGAGCCCGCGCCAAACATAAAACCCTACATCAAACTGCGAGGTTTGCGTGACAAAAAAAGGAAAAAAGCGGCCATCGCTCCCTCGCGATCGAGCGAAAACGCACTTCTTTCGTTTTTCATAAATTATTTGTAAACTCAAACCTATTGTTTCAACACACAAACCGCATTCAAACCATACCCCGAATGACATTTGAGGTTTTCGGGTTTTATTTTTTCGTGGGCTCCTGCTGGGCCCCGCGGTAGCGGGGCCCAGCAGATTCCCTTTCAACGCATTAGGAGTCTCAAACTCCCCTCAAACTCTAAACAAACCTCCCCCCACTAGAATCACAAACCCTTCAACGAAATAGTTTGTGATACTAGCGGAGGGCGTCGCATACCATGCGTCGTCAGTGCATGGCATGTGCTCTCGCCATGCATTTTTGTCTATTTTCTTTCTTACTAGCGTGGCGGTAGCGGCAGCTGATGGGTAGTTAGGTTATTTATCGCTCGACAACAAGCAAATCAGTTTTATGTTTCGACTATTTGGGTATCTCGTGACCAAACCCTTTCGCATAAGTTGTGAAACATCAAAACAAAATAGTGTGAACGGATTTCATGAAACGCAAAGATAAACATCCGATGAAATTTCTCAATGAAATTTTGACAAGAAGGGGACTCGACAACAACATTCGTAAGTACGCCAAAGACTTGCCAACAGCACCTCCTTACCATTTTCCATAACATGGACTCCATGCTCACCTTGGACCCCTCTGAATTCCTATAATATGGAAATTTTTCTCTCTCTTCACATTTATGAAAATATTAACACGCTTTTGTAAATACCCAATAGAAATGGCATCTGAAAAAGGAAAGATCCTACAAAAATGGTCCAAAAAAAAGAAGACTCCAAAAATGGAAAAACTTCCCAAATTCAAACAAGAAATGGACCATTACAAAAATAGAGGATGTTTTTATTCGTGTTTAATCGTGATTTTCTTGAACAAAAAGGTTTATACATCATTGCAAGAAAATCCTTCTCCATTTTGATGAGATTTCCACATACATACAACAGTCATGCAATCAAATAATCATGAAACAACTCCAACAGAACGATAAGTACCAATGAAAACTCCCAATATCATTTCAATTTAAATAAAGAACATGATTCCCCTATCTACACAATTCATCATAAGAAGAATGTCTTCTCTCCAAAATGGTTGGGAAACAATCTTTCACAGATGGATACTCCTACTCCAACTCTTTCTCAAGTTTCTCTCGAGGAATATCCTCCCTTTTCTTTCATGCAATTCCATACAGTTGATATACCCTCAATTTTTTTCTCTAATACAATTTCTCTTCTAATAAATTCCATTCCAAAACTTCTCTTGCAAAAACGAAATCAACACTTCATCTGGTCTTTCACTTGGTCACTCAACTTCATCCTTCACTTCTACTTTGTGAAAACACAAACCGCTCTTCAACTCTCTTGTGTAATTCGTAAGAAACGTATTCAGAAACCCTTTCATACCAAGTGTAGTGCTTCTTCCTATTTTTATGTTATGTTATCACTACCATCCTCCAATTTATCCCATCATGCCACACTATCACACAACTTACTCCTTTTTCTCATTCCTTACCACTTCTTACTAGATTTCTCCTATCATCTCAATGGTTCAAATGTTTCATGTGACATAACCTACCACCTCATAACTAAGGAAACTCATCATCTGGATTATTACCCTATTAATTCACCAAATTTATTATGGTTCTCCTTTTCATTATGACTATCTCTAGTATTACCATTATCTCTCATATCGTGTGCCCACGGCTCTTAAATCAGAAAGTGATCATTTGTTTACCAGGAGCTAAACATCAAATCATGTGGTTGTGTCAATATCTAAATATCCAAGTACATGCCCTTTTGTCTTAATCCATCATTAAAGGTAATAGTCTACTCTCATAATTCTCCATATGCATGTACAAATATCGTTTCAACTTCATCGGATGTTTAAACGACTACACGTGCATCTATGCAATCGCCACTTCCTCTAACATGGAATCTTGTCAGAAAACAAAATGATGTTTACTCTGATTTGATCACTGGCCAACTCTCCTTGAGTTCCTTCTGTCTCTAATTCACAAAAACAATGTTTGAACTCCTATGTAATTAATAAGTTTCATATCCATTCCCTATCATGATCATGCCACCAAGTGCCCGCACATTGCATTATCTTCTTACACCACTGCCTAAATCCTTACCATCTTCCTCATAGTCCTTTTCCTCTCTCTCCATACAAGACAATCACATCAGGCCAAACATCTTCATCCACATCATCACAATCATCCCCCTAAAGAAAGATCAATTTTTGTATCATTCACAAAGAAAATGAAATTGACTATCTTCATCACCTACACAACCTTCAAACCTTCAACCTATATCATCATCATCCCACACGTCGTTGTTTCCCTAGACCTAGTCAATTACCATCCTAATTGTCCTCAACCCATCTAGCTCATAGCCATTAGAAGTACACTAAAGCAATGTCTAATCTTCAAACATTTCATTATCCCTTATAACGACAACCTTTCCTAGCACCATATGATCACTATGTTCCAACTCAACAAAGCTATATTAGACTTCCATACATTCAAACTACATGGAACATCTTCTCACCAATCATAGGTAGTTTACTTCTCTTCAATACAACATTTACCAGCACTCAAGGGTTTGCCACATTCTTATAAGAACTTGAAGTAGCTATTTCAATTCATCATTTCATTTTGTGCGTGTGATCTTACTTTGAAACGCTTAAAACAATCTCTTGTTGTTTTTAAGCATTATAGTAACCATCACCTGATCATGTGGTGTCCCGTTTATGTCCCCTTCTTTGACAATCAACATTAGATCCTTTTGAATCTAATCATTGTGGCCTTGGTCCCTAACTATGAAAATAGAAAACTGCTCATGTGAATTTTATGACTCGGGTGGAAGCATAAAATAAGCAACTAAACCTTTGGTATTTTACCCTCAAGAATCAAATTCCTCCACCGCAATTTCATAGATATTGAAGGCTTTGGGTTTGCTCACTTAATGAGTGATTTTGTGGGAGCACCCTCCATTACAAATTTCTCACTCACTTCCAAATCATGTTCTGCAATTATAGATTTTTTCCCTTGTAGTATGATTCGAATTGTGTTTAGTCTAATGCATAAAGACATACTTTTTACCGCTTAGTATTTATTCTATTTGCCTAATCTACCTTAAACAATCGTACTCTAAGGACCAATAACCTCAGGTCACATCTTTCAAAATTCTAATGATTAGGAATTTAGAAATCGTGTCTTCAAATAATTGAAATCAATTGAGTCACACATGAACATGTTTAAGTGCTTCAAATGAATAATCCTTGTACACAAAAAGTTTGTCTAAGAACTTTTGTATCTGTGTGCTATTGCCTCAACTTTGCGACCATCGCCACCATGCCTTCTCAATTCAAATCCTTCTTAGTTATCCATTTATAACAACTACTCTACATTCCTTTTATTACGCACTCTTATACTCTTTCTTGTCCATGGCATTCACCCATACGTTTCTACCACAATTTTGTGTGACATTCTTTGCCTTGTATTCTGGCATTATACTTTGCTCCATATGATCATATTTCTTGTTATCATCATTTAACCCGCTTGTGTTTGTCACTATACATTTCTTAGAGTACCACACACTTTCAGAATCCACTTTTACTTAGGATAATTTACTAATGCCATCATCAATCAGATATGCTTATTCTTTAAACAAGTTCATGTTTGGTTTACGGGAAAACGTTAAGGTACCATCATGCGCCAAACTTGTAAGGAATTTAATAATGAAATTCCTTCCTTAAAAAAACATACTCCTTGATACCTTTGCTTTTACGAGAAAGAAATCATATTCTAAAGAAATCTTTAAGACCTCTTGTCTGCTAATGTGTATGGATGAACAACCATATGAGTGCATTGCACTAAAGGCTTTCCCTATCTCATTATTCCTAATCAATGCTAAGTCCTCACTATACATTTCTTAGAGTACCACACACTTTCAGAATCCACTTCTACTTAAGACAATTTACTAATGCCATCATCAATCATATATGCTTATGCTTTGAAAACGTTCATGTTTGGTTTACGGGAAAACGTTAAGGAACCACCATGCGCCAAACTTGTAAGGAATTCAATAATGAAATTCCGTCCTTAAAAAAAACATACTCCTTGATACCTTTGCTTTTATGAGAGAGAAATCATATTGTAAAGAATTCTTTAAGACCTCTTGTCTGCTAATGTGTGTGGATGAACAACCATATGAGTGCATTGCACTAAAGGCTTTCCCTATCTCATAAATCCTAATTAATGCTAAGTTCTCATAATCACAGATTTTTCATCGTTGAACCATTATAAACTTGTGTATGGAAAACATGTAACGATGTTCAGCTTGTACTCACGAGTTCACCGCGTGCTCTCATGTGGAAAGGGGATCTTGCGGTTTTCTAAGATTTGTGTTCTAAGCAAGAAAACCATATTCTCAGTTTTGCAAAAGCAAAAGACAAGATTCAAAAATGTAATTGAAAAGACTATTAAGTATGAGTATGATACAAGGAGACATCGGCAAGACATTGCTCAGCTTAATGCTCTGACACAACCTGCCCTGTCCAAGGGCTTAACATCTTGCTAGGCCAACAAGACTTTTGTTGCAGGGGTCTCGACACAATCACCATGCTTTCAATCCTAATGGCCTCCCGACTATCAAGGCAGCCTCCTCTCAACACTGGCAGCCACTACCAGACTTAGTGGAGCATGAAAAGACTAGTGACCCTCCTAGCAAAGCTACCAAAGTACTACTAGGCTTAATGGGTCGGTAGAGGGGAGCTTTCAAAAGAAACGCTCCCAAACCCTCCTAACCAGGGTGAAAGATCATTGACAACAACACTAGGTCGATATAGGGAGACTAAAAAACATTCGGACTGTTTGAAAAAAATCACCTCTACAAAACAAAGCTAGTGGTAAACACTAACAATTGGTTCCCATGCCTACACACAACTCCTAGACTATAAATGAGAAATGTCAAGCAAGACAACTCAAGAAAGGTACCTTGATTCTTGTAAGTAGTCAAGCCACCAAAGCGAGTTAGTCCAGCCTTAGGGTTGTAAGAACGCCCTCCTGCCTTGGCTGGAATACTATTGCCACGCTTACTAGGATCTTGAGATGAGAGCGACTGTAGAGTCTTCGTCTTATGCATTGCCTCGTAAAAGTTGAAATGTTTAGATAAGAGCTGGCTAATCTGATGGAGTCACTTCTAAAATTTTTGTTCAGTTCTATTCGAGTAACTGGACTTAACGAGTCTAGTTTTCTTTTGTTATGGGATCTAAGCAAGTTGACTAGCTACTTTCTACTTAAAGGAAACATCATGCTCCATGGTCATAGATTTCTCCTTAAGGAATCTTCTTCTTCCAAAGCAAGCTGATTTCTCCTCAAGGAATCAACTTGAAGGCTTGAAACTTGGTAGCGGTCTAACCTCATGAGTCAAGCATGTTGCTGCTAACATAGGGCGATCCCCACTCTAGGCTCCGCATGCAGCTTCTGAGTCGTACATGTCGTACCTCATGAAGCTCATGAGTTATGCATGTATTAGTTGATGTAATGATGAGTCGTGCATGCACCATCTACTGTAGAGTGGTCCCATCTTTAAAGCTTTGCTTACATGTGTGATGCAAGCCTTCCTAGTATTCTTTTGAGGTGTAGCCTCACCGTGACTAGTCTAAGCCAAAAACTGGAATGTCTTCCCATCTAGTACGGAGCTACTAACCTAGCTAGGCTAGGAGGCATGCAAAACCTTGGTGTGCATACAACACACTAAGATCTTGGATCCTTTCCCCCCTTGGACCTAAATGCTGGTATTCAATCCGGCCTGTAGAGTAGGAAACTCACCACCGAGCAGAACCCAAGTTTATGCAAAAAAATCTTGAGCTTTGCATACATACTTTTGATAGTGAAACTAACGGTGCCATGTCAAAACTCTCACTTAGCGCACTTATCGCTCATGCAAACACTCCCCCTTGATAGGTACATTGATGAACACAAAGATAACAACCTTTTCTTGTGAGTAAATTATAGATTGGTGAAGGTTTCAAGTGCGTAAAAAAATTTCTGTTCTCATAAGAGACTTTTGGGTTGCTCTTAAGTGTGCTTCGACAACTCGAAATGTTGCAAAGGAAAGTGAAGCTAAAGTTTGTCAAGCATCGCATTCAAAATGCTTTTCTTAGCATTTTTGTAACTGTTTGGGGCCATCGTCTAGTTGGAGCTTGTGCAGCGCAGCTCCAAAATCGAATTACTTGAGGTCACGTTCATCACCCTTCTCCTTAGTGATTTTCCTTCATGCAGAAACAAGCTCCGACAACGCAAGCCATTATACTTGGATTGCACGTGCTTGGCTATGCATTGGAGGGCTCTAGAAGCCTCTTTTGCCACGTTGCATGGAAGGCGGGAACATTACGTAAGACCACCTACTTAGACAGCCAATTCTCTATAGCTACCCCTAGCTAACGAGTACAAAATCTTACCACCTATCTTAGTTTTCTCCTGCTCCCCTTCTTCCTCCAACCAGTTGCTTTGACAACTCTAGTCTCCTACTTTCGTTGCTTGCTCAAACCATGCCTAGTTGTTGTGACTCAACTTTAACTTAGCTAAGGCAATTAGCGCGCCCCACATTTATTCTTTGTCAACTCTCGACTATTCCAAACATCCGTGGCAACTTTGAAGTCAAGTGGCATCGTCACCGACATCAAAGCTACTCCTCTGGACATTCCTCACTTTTTGGTTGTTGCGTATTGATTTCTTCATCCAATTTTCTCATTGCCCCATCCTTTTGTGGAAAGTATTCCAGCTACCCTTCATGGGTACTCTACCTTATTTCCACCACAAAATGGCCCCTTTCCCCCCTTTTTTTCTCAAGGAGCCCACCGGTTGCGTCTACTAGAGCTTGTGGTTGTCTTGTCGTTGCTCAACCAGCCACTTTCCCGTCGCCTTGGCTTCTTCTACATGGCCCTCTACCAGCCTCCAATGCTTCAGGGACAGACTTCGGTCCTACCATGTGTTTTCCTTTCCTGGCTGGTCCTCTTGAGCGGATGCCTCATATGACCTTGTTGGCAAGTCATTCATTGGCTACCCTTCCATTGCGAGGGGGGGGGGTTGCGCTGGCTTGCTTTCACGGTAAGGCCTTCCAACGACCTTGCCTACCGTTGTTACACAGCTTTGGCCTAGCACGCCATCATATCAAGATGGTGGAACATCCAATGTGGACGTCATGCCTCCCCCTCGCTTGGTGCTCCTTCTCCCTCACCCACTATTGTGCTCACAAGAGCAAGTATCCATGCTTTCTCCCTTTAGATTGCCTTATTCTGGTCGTGAAACCCACATACCACAACTGTACATACTTAGGCTCTGTTTTGCATGTGCACCTGAGCATCAACTTTCAATTTCAATTGCACCTTTTCTTTCCTATTTTGTAAACGTTGCTCCAAGCTCGCAGTTTGCACGTAACAACTAACTCTTTAAGGTCACCAAAGAAGGTGATCCATCTTGTTTAGAAAACAAAACTGGTGAGGTGCACTTTAGAAAAATCAAAACAAGAGGTGTTGAGGTGAGGATAACAACACTTGGTTATCATTGAAGGTTGCTGCTTCTCCACCTACTTCCACTACTTTTCTGCTTCACACTCTACTAATGAAGGAGGATCCACGACGACGAGATGTAAATCCTCCCTCTCACCCTTTCAAGGGGAGAGGAAGCTTGAAAGAGTGTTCTGAAGGCTGCCAAATCAAAAACTACATTTCAATACAAAAAGATTAATCCAACAAGCTACCTGTAGTGCACCTGATATGTCTCCCATGTTACGTTTTCTACTAAGATGATGCTGCTCTTGTTGGTACTAATGCTTGATCCTTTTACCTCTGAGAAGGCAAAGAACTCAAGTTGGCTTTAAAGCTTTGATCTGCATGACAAACATACTTAGCCAGTTAGCTCGGGATCAAGACAAGCTACTACAAGGTCATTCTTGGACCTTGGACTGCTTTTGTTTTCTCTTAAAGATATTGCAAGTGTTGTCTTTCTATCCTTCATGTTGCTACATTGTTTATGATTGTGACGCATGCTCTTCTAGGAATGAAATGTGCAGTTGTGAGGAGCAAACTTGCCCCTAAACCAATTTTTGCCTTCTAATAGAAAAGTAAAGAAGTGAAGCCCCTTAACTGCTTTAAAGGTTTGAATAGTGCCGTAATGTTGTGGAAGCTTCTTCCTCCACCAACAAGCTTTTAGCATGGAGCACAATTGCTCCAATTATGCATGCCACTTGTCCTAGTGGGCTTATTGTGTCCTTTTGCCACTACCGTAAGATATTGCCATGCAGTATGATTGCTCTGTTTGTGCATTCCACATAGCATCATGTGGTCTTACTACATCCACTTGTCGCCCCATCATGATTTTCACATTGTCCTCAACTACTCCATTTTTTCCTAAGGCCACCTGACACTAGGTGGGCTCATAGCCCCCACCTGCCACTTTGGCATGGCTTTTCCATGGAGTGTAACCGCTCCATTTGTCTATGCCATAAGACACGTGGTGCGCCTGTTGCACCTACCTACAACTCAAGCAAGACATTGACATGGAGCTCAACTACTCCATTAGTGCATGCCACCAATCACTTGGTGGGCTTATTCCTTCCACCAGCCATTCTAATAAGATTTTCTTTACTTCTTATCTTACTACAATACTACTTGATTATTTTGCCTTCAAAACCTTTTTCATTTTGTAGTCTTCGTTTGTTTTTGGGAATAATTGATTTTTTGTATTCAAATTAGGCAAATTTTCCTCATGTTGTCAAACATTTATCTTCTTCAAAGGCTTTGAGTAGCCATTTTGACTTCTCACTCGTGTTTTCTGATGTGGATGACTGTCTAGCAATAGCATTATCACATGACCTCCACCGGTCACGCGATAGCACTTTAGAATTCGCTCGACAAGCTAGGTACAAGTGTTACGAGATGAATTCTTATCTTTTATTCGTTGTAGGGAGGATCATTTCCTAGTTAGAGCCCATAAAAAGAAATCATTGTCCCCATATAGTTATTTAATATCAAAATCATGAGGCAGTAGGGTACATTACAAGCTACTTCAAGGGTTGACCAACGCCTTTGCTTTTCCACCCCCTCAATCCAGAATCTCCTTTCCCATTACTTTGACAAATTATGCTAATATAGTGAATTTCATGGCTTTTGCAGCTATGACCAATGCCAAAGAGCTCCTTTAATGATGAACTTGACTTTGAGTCCTCTCAACTAATAAAAAGAGGGAAGCAGTCTCCTCAAATGCAAGTCGCATCGTTGCTACTGTTGTTGTGCGCAAGTCTGAAGTTGAAGAGATATATATATAGGAATTAAGAGGATTATTACCAATGTAGGTCTTTTTTCCCTTTTTAGTGTGTTTTCTTTGCATCTACAACTGCTTGATGTTGCTCAGCAGGAACCTCATACTCCACGTAACTATGGTGATACACATCTCAACACCAGTTTCTTTGTTTTGTCATGAAATCTGTTGCACTTGTGTTTATGTTGCACTTGCCGATAATGACGCTACAACCATATGGTGCATTATGCTCCCACCCTTTATTTATTGGTCAAGTTCTCCCTCTTCAATTTCAATTTTCTTCTTCCTTTTTCATTGTTACCTGCCGCATCATGCAATGGGTCTTGCGCTTGTAAGAAACACATGTCAGATTGCAGACGAGCGTCTCTGCCTTGGTGCGCTCATCACTACTACGATAATGGTGGTGGGTTACCCCGGAGCTGCCACCATGCCGTCTTTTCTTGTCCTGATGTTGTGTCAATGTAATTCTATCTCCTTAGCTCATTCTTTAAGCTCCCAAATACTCCCGGCTCCATACAGAAGTACCTAATGCATCAATACAGCTCTTGTAGGACGCAGGTTGCCTTCTCCTTGGCCAAACATTATTTACGGTGTGCATGCTATTGTCGCGCTTCCTCCATGCAAGCTTATGAGGACCAAGCTTGTAACGCACTTTACGACTCATGTAAACCTTTCCTGCTACCAAATACACTTCCACCTTAGTTGTTGTACTCCACTATCAGCATTTTGCTATGAATTTGTCTTCTGTTCGATGGATCATGAGAACTCCCTCTAGTAAGCAGAGTCATTGTCTACTTTGTTGGTGACCTTGTGGACGTTTGGCAAGAATTCCAACCTTGTAACCACTTTTGCTAACACTTTTCCCCCAAATAGGCATTGTCGTTACGACTATTACTTGCCATTGCTAGGCTGCGAACAGTCTAATTCCTTGTTCATTACTCTACCCTCCATCATATCTTGAATATAGCTGCTTGCCATGGCTCTCAAACGACCTGGGTTGTTGTTGATGGCTTCTCTGTTCACAAATTGTAAAAGAGTGCATTGGGTGATGCCGACCCTTGTGATATCATCAAGTGGGTGCTTGAGAAGAATCGTTACTTGTCGTAAGCTACTTGTTGTGTTGCATGAAAGCCTGGTGGCACTAAAGGTCTTTGACTATTGCAATGGTGCCATTTTGGATGCTTCAAGGGACACAAGGGTTTGCACCCTTCCTCCATGATTAAATGAAGCTGTCTTTTTGTTTTCAATATAGATAGGCTAGGCTATGTCTGAAGAAGAAATACGCTCTGGCTAATGTGCACATGGCTGATGTGACGCTAATGAGGCCTTAATCTACTGGAAGGCCACATTATTTTACTAGATATTTGCTAATTGACCTTGAAGTTGAGCTGCCAAGGCAACTAGCAGCTCATAGGTATGGCGCTCCCCTTGGGAAATGTGTTGTTGTTTGCCAATCTGCACCATCTCTCTGTACTTCCATGCTTGAAATATTATGTCCAAAACATCTCCTTGTGAAAAGTAGCAAGGAGTGGTGGTATGAGTGCCATGAATGGCACCTCCATTGTAGCATGATGTGGCTAAACCACATAGAGTTGTGTCTCATCCGGACTAGTATCAAGCAGTGGTGGTACAAGTGCCACAAATGGGACCTCCATTGCAATGTGTGGTTGCTAAAGTACACAGACCTATGACATGACGTTCAAAATCGTATCACTTACACTTGTACTAGTATGAAATATTCTGGCATAAACTGTGCCATATCTGCTTCCATGATTGCTATTGTATAAGACAATGGTAGTTATTCCAGTTGAAGCTTATGCTAAAGATGCACCTACTACTTTACTTGGGACAATCCCTAATAAACATGTGTACGGTGAGTTTCAAATCTCTTACATTCCTCTTGACAAGGAAAACGCGCAAGATGCGTGTCATGTAATTGCCGTTTCAAGGCTTCATTGGCACGCGCGTTGTCTCATTGTGCCCTTATCCAAAGTGCCACCTATCTTTGGCACTTCATCTCCTGAGCTACTACTTGCTCTCTCCTTTGACCAAATCCTTGGTCCATGCACAACCTTACGAAGAGAGGGCATTCAACTGTTAAGATTCTGTGCATGAGCTCTTTATGTTGAAGTCGTTGAAAGCATCTTCAATGACTCCGTATGTGTATTAACACCACGTCATGCATTGATCTTGCCACACGTAAGTGGTAACTGTCATTCCCATCCTTTGAAGATTCAGTAGTAACTCCTCGTACACATGTGCTACTCTGATACCAAGTCAAACATTCTTTGACGTCCTTGCTCTAATGCCATATTCAATTTTTGGTGACTACATTGACAAAGACACTGTAATCTCTGATGAACCAAGGGGGTCTTGCAGCTATCCTAGATCAATATGCGAAGTAAGCAAACCTTATACTCTAATTTGTGGAAGTGGAAGACTGCGATCAAAGTTGTAATTGAAAGAAAAGTAAAAGTATGGTATAGGGAAATCGCGACCAAACACAACGCAACTCAATGCTCTGACACAACCTGCCTCATATAAGGATGCAATACCTTACTAGATCAATACCTTGCTAGATCAAGGATTTTGATCAATAAACCTTGCTAATCAAGGATTTTGTTGGAAGCGTCTCAACATGATCACCATTCTTTCAATCAAAATGGTCTCCTTGTTGTCAACGTAGCCTTCTTTCTTAACTACAAGCCCGTACCAAACGTATTGCATCATAAAAGACTTTTGTCCCTCCTATCCAAGTTAGTTAAGTGTTGCCAAGCTTATTCGGTGGATAAAAAGGGACTTGAGCAAGACATACAACCTATTAACCCTCCAAACCATTCTAATAGAACACTTCCAAACACACTGGGTTGATAGAAACAGAGAGCAACATAAGCTGATTCTTTGTGTATATTCAACACTATGAAGGAGAGCGTAGCTTATATACCAAATGAAGGCTCTCACTCCTACACTCAGGTTGTGGCCCACAGATGGGCAACTTCAACCCAACAACTCAAGCAAAGCAAGTTGAATCTTGCAAGTAGTCTAGCCACCAAAGCGAGATAGTCACACCTCCAAGTAGTCACAGGCATCCTTCTACCTTGGCTAACAGTTTGTTGCCAGGCTTACCAGGGTGTAGAAATTAGAGAAACTATCCAGTCTTTGTCGAAAGCGTTGTCTTGCATTTGTGGAGATGTTGATTCTAATGCTTGTTGCGCTGATGGGATCACTTGCTCAGTTGTTGTTGAGTTCTACTACAATTACTAGACTGACTATGTTCAATAGAATTTCATGGTGGGATCTTGGAAAGTTGACTGCCTTCTTTGTGACTACAGGAAACATCCTATTGTAATGTCAAAGCATCATCCTTAAGTAATCTTCCTAGACCAAGACACATAGCATCCATCTCTAGGAATCTTGTTTAAGGCTTACAACTTAGCACTAATCCCTGCTATTGAGTTGCGCATGTTGTTGACATGGGGTGATCCTCACTCTTGGCTCTACATGCACTCGTTAAGTCTTGCATGTAGTAGCTAATGTAGTTGCTGAGTAGTGCACATGCTAGTCGATGCAATGGTGTCTCGTGCATGTACCACCTGATGTAGAGTGGTTTCTACTCCTTTGCATCGCTTGTATGTGCTGATGTGAGCGGTCTAGATGGTCTATTGAGGTGTGACTTATAGTTAACGGTCTCCTTTTAATTCACTATACTACTTGTGTATAATACATCTAGTTCAAGTGTACTTTCCAGAAGCTTACATCAAGATGTTCATGTTGTCTAACACTTTGTCTTTAGTGGAATTCACTTGGATTTTGTAACTTAAAAATGTTGTGTCCATGGTTTTTAATTGAGATCTTGTAGTTCAAGAGAAATTTTCATGCATTATAACGTTTGATAAGAAGTGCACATGTTTCCCTTCGTTTATGTATTAGATATTTTGTTTATTGTGACCCTCTTACATTTAAGGTGTCGTCCTAATAAACCCCTTGTTTCTTTTAATGTACCTACAAATGAACCATTACAGTGATATCTAGACAGGGTAATGGTTTCCATTTGCTCAACGATGCCCCCTTCCCCCCTCTTGCAAGATCCTCTACTACATTGGGGAGCTGTATCAGAAAGTGTATTAGGAGAACAAGATTTTCTTAGGTTTCAATGACAGCAGGTCCACACCTCCCTTTGAATAAACTAGTTTAGGAAAGAAGGCTCTTCAAGTTACACTCCCCAATACACCAACCCAATACACTTTTAGTTGCTAGGGGAGGGGGTATTGATATACAACGACCCTCCCCCCTCAAATTAGACAAGTGTATTATAAGAGTGTAGCAGGGAGTGTATCTTGAAGCCAGGACAAAAAAGCGGAATTGTGTATATCTACATGAAGGAATTGTTGCCATGAAATGTTGCCATTTCACGCATCCGATGTCATTTTTTTTATCTACATTACCTCCCACAAGAGTATACACAAGTAGTTCATTGCACGTTGACCCCACCTACAAGACCCTAAGTGGCTCCCCCGTTCCACAACACCCTCTAGTGTAGTGGGTGAGTGAATTGGGGAGGGCATGAAGCAGAAAACGTTGTTTTTAGACTTGTGCAGTTGCAAGTCTACACTACCAATGAATACATTAGTTTGAAAAAGAAGGATCCCTTATCTTATTTTTCTAATACATATCCCGAATGCACTTTCAACTCATAAGGAAGGGGGGTCTCAATACAAGGACCTCCCTCCAAAACTGGACCAGTGTATTGCAAGAGTGTAGCTTGGAGTGTATCTGGTAAAGAAAAAAAACAGACTTGTGTACATCTACATGTAGTACTTGTAAGCCGTTGTTTTCAAGCATACAATGTCTCTTGCTTTGTCTGCATAATTAGCTAAAAAAGTTCACAAACGGTTCAATGAACGTTGACCTCGCCACAATAGGACCCCAAGTGGATCCCCCCTCCCCCGAGAAACCTTCTAGTGTATTCAGAAAGTGTGTTGGGGAGTGTATATGGAGAGAACAAATCTTTTTAGTCTTTTCTAACGCCTGGTCCACACCTCCCTTTGAATGTAGTAGTTTTGAAAAGTGGGCTCCCTCAACTTCACAATGTAATACCCCACCTCAATGTACTTTCAACTAGGAGGTGGGATTGGATGTAATGACCCCCTCAAAAGTGGACGTGTATTGTGGGTGTGAGGCTCGGTGTGTATCTAGCAAAAAGGAAAAAAAAAACAAACGTGTCTTCATCTACATTGGATACTTGGACACTGTGGATTTCAAGCCTGTGAAATCACTTGCTTTGTCTACATAACCAGTTACAAGACGATACACAAAACGTTGTGTATACTTAGACCTCGGTATAACGCGACCCAAAGTGGATTCTTCCCTCTGCCCCCCTCCACCCCCCGCACAAATCTCTGGTGTATTGGGAAGTGTGTAGAGGAGTGTATTAAGGGAGTGATGTTCTTTTGGACTTGTGCACTAGCAGGTTTGCACCTCCCTCCAAATACTCTATTTTAAAGGAGAAGGCTTTCTCAACTACACTTTCCACTACACCACTCCAATACACTTTCACTACTCAAGGGGGATCAAGATACAAGGAACCCCTCTCCATCCCAAAGTGGACGAATGTATTGTGAGAGTGTAGCTCACAGTAAATCTAGTAGACATGAAAAAAATAAACTTGTATACATCCATAACAAGTACTTCTAAGCCGTCTCTTTCAAGCATTTGACGTCTCTCTCCTTGTTTACATATCCGTTCATAAGGTTGTACACTTACAGTTTTTTTTAAATCAAACCTTGCCACAAGGATACCTCAAGTGCCCCCTGCCCCCTCCTCCACCCCCCACAAAACCCACGATTACATTGGCAAACTCTATGAAGGCGTGGCATATAAAAAAAAAGGTATGTGTGCACTTGTGTATCAACATACCTATACCTCCCTCCGAATACACAAATTTGAAGGAGAAGGCTTCTCCAAATGGACTCTCAAACACACCATCCAAAAACACTTTTTAGTGCAAGAGGGGGGAGCATATTAGAAAAGTACCACATCGATGACATAATCGATAGTAAGGGAAAGTAATTTTGAGCTTTCACCAGTCAATCAAGTGTCGAGCTATCCCACACACATGCTCACCTAAGTGTAATGTGTGAAAACATTCAATGCTACACAAATAGCACAATATACACAATGTGCACAATGTACAATGTTTTTTGAAGCACATGTATGATCAAGTAGTTTCAAAACATTGTATGCATTCATGTACAGTTTGTGATGTATTCATGGAGCCATGTTGTGAAGAAAGGTCATGGAAATTAAGGAGTTCATGTACACACCGTACTGTCCAAACTTGAGTCTAACAAGTAACTTCCTAGAAACACGATCTATCTTCTAGGATTCTTTCATGGAATGATCGTCACCATATGCTTTTATCTCATACACACATGAGCAAGTGTACTGATTTAGGGTGATAGGGCATAAATGTCAGGTGTAGATCCACCTTGACTTGTCTGGGCCAAGTACGTTACAGTGCTCACTTACACAATGCAACTGCTCACCAAGTTAAGCCAGCATGTATTCACAACCTTGTAGTGCAAAGAACACACAAAGATGCATGATCCTCACTCCCCTTTAACCTGGATGCCAGAATGAAATCTGGCTTGTATAGTAGAGGATTCCCAGCCGAGCCGCACCCATGTGTTTACGGATAAAAATTTGTAGCTTCGCATACACACCTTCGATTAAAATACAGAGTGGGCCATGTTGATGCTCTTGCTCCGCGTACTTATCGCTCCTACCAAAAGATATAAATGGATTATGACATTTGCTTCACATGCTTTAGGAGACATCTCAAAGAAAGACTATAGTAATCATTTCCTTTCTTATCAAAGATTATAGCATGACAAAACAGTTAGTGACTCATTTTTAACATATTGCGTACCAAATCATTTTATGGAAATTCTATTTGTCATTCTAATCTAAAATTTCCCTATAAAAAAGGATTATGCTTGTCGATTTCATTTTAGCCTCTAAACATTGAAACTATTTATAAAACTAGAAAACCGTATAATGATAGAAAACAATGATGGATGACCATCTTTGAAACATATCTTATAGTTTTTCTATACTTCTGAATTGATATTCGTTTTTAAGCTGAAGGTGTTTCCTTTGAAACATGCAGGTATAATTAATTGAATAAAACAAATGATATCTGCATTTTCATTTGTATCATGAAAGGTAACATTGGATTCAATGATGTTTGAACAACCATGAACATGATTGCATTTGATTAGAGATAAAAAATACTCTCCTTTTCTGAAGTGAAGATAAAAGAGGCTTTTCTTTTGATGTACAAAAGTTATGTGAATGATTTATGTTCAATTTGTGTTCACATCCTCATTTCTTTTCGAATTGTTTCAATAGTGAGGTTATTGGGTGTCTAAGCTTGTATGACATCTCATCCTAAAGTGGTGGTTTGAAAAAAAATGTAACTATTATTTTAACGAGTTATGTTTTCTTAAATTTCTCCAACAATGAGCACAGACAAGCTTATTTTTTACAACATTCCATGATCTAAACATAGAATGTGTCGATCAACCTTGACGAGATGCTATGTGATTGTGAATAACTATTCACTACAATGTTCTTTTTTTTAGAGAAAGTAGAATGCCTAGGCACATTTTGAAAAGTGTTCATCTCCTTATCCATGCCTCTCCTCTTACATATTTAACTTCCACAAGTGCCTAAAACCTCATACCTCAGCATATCTCTTCTTACATTCATCACCCATTATGCGACATCATTTAGGTCAAATAAAAAAACAATGCTTTTTTTCATTTCCAAACACTTGATTGTAATCCACAACATGTATATTTAAACCATATTCATCCTTCATGAAATTATTTCATTGATGCATTGAAATAAGTGCATCAAACCAAAACACCTACACACCAGAAATTTCTACGAGTTATTTGCACAAGTATGTCAACTGATAATTAGAATCCTTTGGAAAAAAGAAGGTGAAAGAAAATGGAACACAACAAAAGATGTGTTGATAGATTTGAAAAGATCTTAGCAATGCAAATAGAAAAGGGATAACCACTCAAAGATCTATATGCAACCATGATTACATTAATAGAATGCTTCAAGGCTAATGAAGTTAATCAAATGGCCATGTCAGCCTATCCAAAACCCGTTGCCTTGGGCTTTGAAATCCCTTTCCCTTCATTTTTTGAATTCAAGGAGAAAGGAAAAGACATGACAAGATCCCATACATGACATCCTATATTTTAAGTTTCCAAAACTAAAAAGAAAAAAATAATCATCTTCTGTAGCAAAGCATAGTAAGGTTGAAAAGCATCTTAACTCCTTATCTTTAGAGTCATAGTATACAAAAAGGAAACCAGCCTCTATGCAAATGTAAGAATTATTTTTTGAATTATTATGATGATTGATAAGAAAATTTGAAGTAGAAGTCACAAAATAGCATTGACATGAGGAAAAAGAAGGGCTTCCCACTCTAAAATTACCATTGATATGGTACGAAATGATGTTGAAGTGCAAAAAAAAGTTTTATGAAACCATGTCAATGGAAAAGCTAGTGGAATGATACAACCTTCTTCATGATAAGTGGAAGATTGTTATATGTAATCATTAGAATGAATTCATTATTGAAGATTAATGTTTAACATCATTTTGATTGGCATTGTTTTTCATGAACTGTTTTGATGAATGCATGGTGCAACCAGCACACCATTCACATTTAAATCTAACAAAAGTGGCTGTATGTATGTGTTTCACCTTAGATTCATGGCTGATGGTTGGCTTGTGAATTGTGGACAATGGTTCACCAATATGACGTGATTTGGGGAAACCCATCACTAGATGAAACCTTTTATGGAAATTATGTGGAGAAGAAGATTTGAATCTGTTTTTATGGGTGAAATTGTCATGGTGGTGAAGTTCAATAGATTGGAGCCTAGTGGTAGGGAGGTTTTGATGGGGAAAATGATGTAAAACAAATAGAATATATGTAGATCTATTCTCTAATGTAATTGACTTGTTTCAATGCAAAGTTGATTATTCTTAGCGCAAATTGAAATCATGTAAGGTGAAGCACCTTATAAATGTTAATGCCTTCAAATTGTGTATTGTTTATAAACACTTCAAGGTATGTGGAATTTGGCTTATTAGAACCCAAAAGACATCATTATTCTGAACTATTTACCTGTATTTTTATGTTGAAGAATATAAACATGGGTTTGGCACGAAATCCCCTTTGTGATCTGCCTCAATGGGTTGAATGCTATGGAAAATGGATTCTTTCATCCATTACCCTCTTCAAGTGTTCATTGCTTAGACCTAAAGTTTTACTTCAAAATCTCGAATCTGGCATAAGGAAAGAGGTATTTTCAATGTATGTAGACCCTTTTCAACCTCTTGTAACATGTGTAAAGTGGAAGTTTGTGTTGGGTTCGAGAATGTCTTCATTTCCCTCAATATGGAAAACATGTGGTTCTCTAAGAAAAAGTGCATATTGTCTTGAAAATGGCTATTTTCCGTCTGTATTATACCATAATTTGGATGATTATTTCATATCTTGGGTTGATTGACCGGAATGTGTGTTTTGCCACTAATTTATAGTTACCTTTGCATGCTATTAGTTTTGTAAGTGCAGACTGAATAATGAACATGATTGTTTGTTCCGCACGAGACATTTTAGAAGCATTGGGGGTGGCCATACATAGGTCTGTGTGGGCTTCCCATGTGAACAAGCATTATAATGAGAATTTCTTGCCACATGGTTCTTTCATGAATTGTAGCAGTATTTCGAAAAGGAAAACTGCGTAAAAATCGATTTTACGTGATGTTGAAGTGCAGATTTCTTGCATGAAGTTGATTTCTAATCAAGTTATTCGTCATTGTTGGCCATGATTAGTAGGAGGAATGAAACGCATGATGGTCTAAAACAGGAGGTCATGTGATATCAATTTGTCTGACTTTCATGGGCTAGAATGGTTTCAGAAAGAACGGACAATGGAACCATCGTACCGTTGGAAGGTTTCATCAATGAACGCTTTGAGTGGTTGATAATTGACGATTTTTCCAGTCATCCACTAGTCATTTTCCGACTTCCTCGAGACGAGAGGGGTTTCACTGCTGGATCAAATTTCCTCGACTGGCGCTCGAAAACCGTTCGAAACATTAAAGCACAACCTTCCGCAGCCTAACACATCTCCCCTAACGGGAACCATCTTATAATTGCGTCCAGAGTTGCCGATTAGATTCGGACATCCGCCTTACAGCTTCTCCACTCGTGAGAGACTACCGGCCACAAGTACTTCCGCCAACCGGGAAACGCGGGCACGTCAACTGAACGGCGGAAACTGCCCAACTGATCCAACTGCCCGCTAAGCATCGACCCTAGCCACCAGCGCATCCCACTGACGAAGCAGCGAATCTCACGCATCATCAGTTTTATGGCTTCCCTTCACCCGCTTGCAGCTAAACGGTCTGTTTAAGGTATGTCAGCCGTCCATTTCTAAAACGCCGATTCGATAAGAGGAAATACCTTTCCCTTTCAAAGTTCCGGTCACAAAGCAGGTGACCGTAACATCTAGCAGTCGGAGGTTGAGTTACTCGGTCATTGGATGTTGTGCTTGCCCATACCAAACACACCTGCTTTTCCCGCAGCGTATGAACAAATCCTGAAGCAACAAAATGTTTGAGCAACAATAATAAGTGCCTGTATCACATCGCGACTCGGAATTATTCAAACTAAGAAATAGCCCGAAGCAAAGCAACAAAACGTACATCGATCGGGCGTTTCCAAATCGAAAGCATTCTCTCCACATACCAATTCCTAGATGAATTGCGGTTTCCGGGGATTCTTCAGGTACTGGATTCTGTAAGGCACAACGGTAGCGAGGCCCGGTGTAAGCCCCTCACAAAGGCGAATTACATCCTCCAAGAAGAAGGCACCACCAGCGTTTGAGCAGTATCCGCAAAGTTGTTTTCCCACGAAATATAGATGCACGTCTTTGAGGTCAGCCTTCAATAGCGGATCCGCAGACGCATGCAGCCGACGATGCCGTTCAACTGTTTCTTTCCATGTCTTCCACCTGCCCTGACTTTACATGATCCTGCTTTCCCGAAGCATGAAAAACCACCAGGAAACCAAGGAGTTTCCCGATAGTGCAGTTTCATCGCGTCGGAAACTCAAACCGCTACATACATTGCATTTGGTTGTGGTTTGTAAAATCGATGAGTGCGTCGAACGAAGGGCATTAATCAGCATGCCTTCCATCCAATGTGCTCCTTCGGCATCAACAAATACTCGTCAAAAGAGAACGCGGAACTGGTCAAGGGCTTTTTGCAGCGAAGCGATGAAGGATTGAAGCTTCGGATCAAACCGCAAAATGACAGCCAATGACATTAGCCGGGTGGACTTCCATGTTGCCCCTGTTCTCGCGCTACTTTTTTGGTTACATAGTCATCCTTTTACATTCCGATCCGGGACCGATGAATGCAAGAAAAAATGTTGATTAGTCGCCGACAATCACGCAGCCTTTTTTTTGGGGTTACGTAGTAACCCTATGCAATCGGTTCGATATCCAAGAATCAGCGCTGACGTCAGAAAATCCGCTGCACAAGGACTTTTGCGATGGAAATTCTGTCTGCGGTCGGTGTTTCTGTCCACCGACAGCCCATTGAGTATCTTCTAGGTATTTTTTTCAGCACTTCTGTCACGTCCGGAAGGCAGGCCCTCTCTGAGCGCGATTTTCCTTTCGGAAGCGACTCCCAGTCCGAGAAATTCGTGCAAATCAGACAGATTTCGCGTAGCAACCGGGTTTTTTTTCCGAAACAGATACCGGACATCGCAAGTAAGCACTTGACTTCACCGACGACGACTTCTCGGACAGGAGGGGAAGGTCGAGCAAAACTCGTTTCCAAGGCAGATAACATGTTTGAACCCGGCTTCAGTCCATTACTACGTAACCCCGATGCAAGCCTGCGTGCAGCCAATGCCACTAGTTCAGGATTTAGTATTGTTTCCGCTCTCTGCGTCGCTCCTCGGACCTCTAGCAATGCGAGGCATCGGACAGAAAAGCCTGTTTGTCCGCTTCCAAAACGGGGTTTTTTTATTGGAGTGGAATCGGACAGAACGGAGTCGGACAAGCAAAGCGGCACAGCTGGATAACGGACAGTACGCTTCGGGTCAAGAACTGGACGGGAAGCTTGGCCAAGTTTCCCGTCCAGTCAAGTCAAGTCAGTTGTTTGGCTAGACTAGCTAAACAATTGATCCCGGAAACGAAATGTTAGGAGAAAAACAATTTGCAGCATTTTAACAAAAAAATACATTTTTGAATAATATTCATTCACCACAATTAAACTTAAACATACGAATTTTTCATCTAGAAATCCCACATTTTCCTTTTTGCATATGAATCCATCATCATTGCCCAACACTGCACGATAACATATGGATGAATTTGATTCTATGCTAGAAAACATCAACCTGTTTTTACACCTCTAATATGGAAAAAAACTAATACTGAACATACATAGTAGACTTGTTTGAAGTACATTAAAGATCTTTGTGTTCTTTTTCATTTAATGAGGAATTCATGTGGTTCTTTTATATTCTCTTTTTTTAATTTTATGAGTTTATTCTCTTCAATTCCGTTGTGAGGGCTAAATGAATGATAATTTCACTCAATTACTACGTAGCCAATGCACGCTTTGCGTGCAACATATGGCTTTTTTTTGGGTTCCCATGCTCGTGACCAGTGGGCAAGGGAGGGTCACCTAGTTACAAAAACCAGCCGGAATATTGAACCCGGGCTCCCCAAGTCACAACATGAATAGGTCTGGATGCTTCCACCAGATGCAGAAACTTTGGGATAGAGTTAAGTTCTGAGTGCCTTTACCCACTTCTGAATTGCAGAAATGGAAGGTCCAGGGGTTTTTTTATTTGCATTCAGCTTGAGTGAGTGTTTTTATGCGTGTGGATTATACTTGTGCAGAGGTTGAGACACCACCAGCAGCGTTTGAGCTAATTGGAGTTTGCTGGGGAACATGAGCCGGAGTTTTTGTGGAGGAGTTGCTTCTTGCTGATGCCCATCTCTCTAGCCATATTTCATGGAAAAGGTGTGCAGGGATAGGTTCCCATAGGGGGTGAGAGTCGTGTTTAAGGGGGCCTAGTAGGAGGTTGAAGGCATCGTGGTTTTGGTTTGGAAAGAAAGATTCGTACAATGTGTGGAGTCTGCGGGCGAGGGGACATAAATGTGGGCATGTGAGAAAGCAGTATTCTACTGTTTCCACTAGGGGGCATCAAGGGGCATTATGGGGATGTTGGCGGTGGGAGGAATCTATATCTCTCATTAACTTGGATGCTGCGATAGAAGATCCAGAGCATGAGGTCTTCTGTTCGCAACTTAATGGGCAGGGTGAGTAGTTTTTTAGGCATGCTTTTCAAATCAAGCTGTAGGGAGGGGTGGCCCATGAGAGTTGGTAGGTGGGACGGGGGTGTAGGTTGTGGAGGAGCCTTGTATAGATTTCCTACATGGATGGATGTTTTGAGCGTAGACGATGGGTAGGGAAGCTAGTGGGGGTGCATATTGAGATGAGGAGCCCTTTTTCACAATACAGGGAAATGACATGTTGTGGGTGGAGTTGAGTGCGGCGGAGCCATGGGTGGGGTTGTAATTTTGTAGTGATGTGGTCGATATGGAGGGGCTCACCAATCATGGGATCATGGCTAGCATTTAGCTTGTAGCCGGTTGTTGGTGGCAGGCCACCGAGGGAGACAAGAGTTACAAATTGAGTCTATGGGAGGATGTCGTGGATCGTCTGAGGGTTGGGCATAACCTTTTGCCATGTGAGAGGAAGGTGATCGACAATGTCCTCTAGCATGATCAGTTGAAATCGTGTGAGTGGGGGTTGGAGGGAGTTTCGCAGTTTGAGGGAGAACAAGTGTTGGACTTGGAGTTTTTTTGTGAGGAGGAAGCGTTCATTTTGTGCTTTTCCAAAGGGGGAGGCATTTGGTTTTGTGAGGAATCGGTTGTAGGCCGGGTGTTTTTGTGTGATTTCCGTTCGTATTTGGTTGGGTGGCGCAATTTTGGTTTGGTGGCGAGAAAGTGCTTGAATGCTGTGAGCCATCTTTTTTGGCACGACGGGAAGTGTGACTGCGTGATGTTGGGGAGAGAAAGAAGTGGTGTTTTTGAGGGAGTTGCTGCGTGTGGTCAAGCGTGTCCTTCCAAGAATGTTTTCCTGGTTTGTAGAGTTCATAGATCCGCTTTGTCGCTTGTGCTGCCATCAAGGTGCTTGGCCATTTGAGGCAGAGACGTTGTTGATTTGATGGGGTTATGGTGGTGGCTTTGGAGTATAGGCGTGCCACTCGCCTCTCGTCCTTTGGGGTTCTGTGAGTGGAAAGGAAACCAAGGAGGTGTGGAGGATGTCTGGTGGTGGTTGCATCGTGTAAGAGTAGTAGAGGAATTCTAGGTTGAGGTATGCATTAACAGTTATGATTCTTGTTCGGAGAGGTGCTCAGAAGTTGTTCCATAGGGGAATTTCCGCCTAGATCCTATGGAGGATGGGTCTCCATATGTCGTACGGGTTCAAGTTTATGTGGAATTGGATGCCGAGGATGCGCACGGGTCCTTTTGTGATGGTAAATGGGGTGTGTTGTGGGATGGGTGTGTGCTCGCCTATGGGCATGATAAGGGTTTTTTTGTGCGTTGGTGCGGAGTCCGGTAAGTTTGGCTATTGTTAGAAGAAGGTGGCTGCATTTTTTGAGCTCTTCCATATTGCGGGTGATTGTCGTGGCATCATCGGCGTATCCGGCGAAGGTCCTTCTCATATGGGAACGCCGACAGGCATTCGCGGATGTAGTCGGTAATGGGTTCCATAGCGTAGATGAACAGTGCCAATGCTAGGAGGCAGCCTTGTCGGACGCTGGATTCAAGAGTGATGTGAACAATGAGGTGCCCATTTATGAGGAGCTAGGCTTGTGTATGTGCGTGAAGGATTCGTACGCACCGGATGAATCGTGGAGGGAGGCCGAGGAGTTCCAAGGCTTTGTATAAGAATGCACAATTGAGGGAGTCGTATGCCTTTTCAAAATCCGCTGCAAGGTAATAGAGTGGGGTTTTGGTAGTGGTGGCCCAGTGATGGATGTCCTCTAGTTGTGTGAGGGTGTGCTGTATGTTGCCACATGGGAGGAAGCCGAATTGGGCTTGGTGGATAAGATAAGGGAGGGCTACCTTGAGGCGTTCGGCCAGTAGCTTGGCAATCATTTTGTATTCCACGTTGAGGTGTAACGGGTCGTGTCTCCCGCTCCTGCTCTGAAGTCGTCGTCGGAGTTCGTAGAATGGCGTTCTCAGTCCGCGTCAGGGGTTTACCCCCTTTGCAGGATCGAGGGGCAATCGTCATCAACGACCTAGAGCAGGGAGACTCAAATGTATCGAGTCTCCGGAGGCCCATTTTCGTTTTTAACCAAACTCCTGGTTTTAGGACCCAAACCGGGGGTTTTGACCTCAAAATTGTGTGTTTGCACAAGTTATTTTGTTTGTTTTATGTCAAAGTTCGTCGCGAACGAACTTCAATTTACGTTTTCCCGTTTTGGCATGAAATTGTCGCGTGCGAGGCACGCTGGCGATTTCGAGCCAGTCCTCTCATCCTCACCCTGGCTCCCCCTATCCCTCACCCTCACTTGCTTGTTTTACAAGGAGGGCGAGGGGGGGCGAGGGAACAAGGCCACGAGGCCTTGCCTTTGAGGCCCTCCTAGCCTATTAGCCGCTGATCGGGCTGAGGCCGCGATTGGCGGCTGGCGGCTGGCAGGCCGGTGGCCGGCCGGTCGCATGGCCGGCCGCCGGCTGTCTTGCCGGCCGGTAGCGAGCTGGCAGGTGACCAGCAAAGTGCCGGCCGCCGGCCAGCCCTCACTGACGCGAGGGGTGGTGCGCAACCACCCCTCGCTTCGGCGAGGAGGGAGGGCCGAACCAGCCATCCCGCTACATTCCTCCCCGCTTATAATGAATCGTCTCGGTTCATGAACAACAAGCAGGATTGTCAGTTGGTGAGTCATCAACATTGTGAAAGGAAATTAATGATTTCAATCACCAGCTAGACATGAACACATGCATGGTACTTGGACCTAAACTGCAACTTGTAGGTGAGCACGGCTAGCGGCCTCCTCCATTTAGGCAAGAGAGTCCGCACGACAACCATGTTGGGCGTCCCCAACCTTCTATGGTCGCTGTCCATGAATGCTGCCCTGTGGGAATGTTGGTTGCTTTTTCCACATTCAGGTGGTACCTCCTGCCACGCGTCGATCTGTGCGAGCTGTAAGCTCGCTTCAGTACTCGTTGACCACCCTTGTGGGCAACCGAGATTTGGGCTCCCATGAAATATGTTCAGGTCCACAACCGGCCCAATGAACGAGGTACTCCCTAACAACGCGCGACTGAAGAGTATGCTCTCGGTGCTGGAGTAGGCGAAGGACCTCGTATTGGCCGTCGGCAGCAAGGATTGCTGGCGGTGGCTAAACGGTTCCGTCTGCCGTGTATGGAGCCAACAGACTCACATGAAATACGTAATATATCTTCATACTCGGCGGAAGGAGCAATCGGTATGCCATTGGCCCGATGCGTGCCACAATGGGAAACAACCCAATCCACTTCGGTAGAAGTTTTCTTGCCCCTGGCGACTTCAGCCGAAGGTTTTTAGTGCTAAGCAGCACTTTGTCACTGATTTCAAACAAGACCTCCCGGTGACCTTTGTCGGCATATGCCTTTTTTCGCTGCCGAGCTGCTTGAAGGTGACCCTTCGCCTCCTGTAACAAGGAGTCAATGCGGTCGGCAAAGGCTTGAGCGGAAGGGACCTGCCCTTCTGTACTCTCACTCTTCACCAATGAAGAGGGTACCACCGGATGCCGACCACGGTTCAACACAAACGGTGTGAATTGTGTGGACTCGTTCACCGACTTATTCACTACAAACTCCGCCGCTACTAGGAATTCGTCCCAATCATGCATGGCAAGGTCGACGTACATGCGGAGCATCTGCTCCAGAGTGCGATTCATGCACTCTGTTTGTCATCAGTTTGAGGGTGAAACAGCATCAACATTTGCGACTCACTGCCAAAGTACTCGTGCATCTGTTGCCAGAACTTACTAGCAAATTTTCGATCTCGATCGGAGATAATGCGCAACGGTAAGCAGTGGTACTTTACGATACCATCAAAGAAGAGACTAGCAGTCTCCTCTGCGTTCACATTAGTTGTTATAGGAATGGAGTGTGTCATCTTCGTCAAAAGATCCACAACCACTAGTATTGCATCGTGGCCACAGGCCGTGTCCGGAAGACAAGTAATGAAATCCATGCTGACGCACTCCCATGGAGTCCCAGGAATAGGAAGCTATTGGAGGAGTTCAGCAGGCTTCTTGTTACTAGCCTTATTACAAAGACATGGGTTGCATGTCATGCAATACTTAGGGAAATCGACACTCCATCCTGGCCACCAATAGTGTTTCGAGAGTGCCTGTCCGGTCTTTTGGGGTCCCACATGACCTGCGACCGGCGGGTCGTGAAACTGGGAGATAACTTTTTCTCGAAGGTCTCCCAATTTTGGCACAACAACTTGTTCTCCGTGCAAGAAGATTCATGCGACTTCCACCAAGCCGTACTTGTCCAGATTTTGAGATTCTTGAAACCAAGAATCCACATAGTATCCCATTCGCATCCTCTTTACAAAACCGTTGCAATGGATAATCTCTCATGGTGGTTGCCGCAGAGGTGCAGGGGGATCTGGTGATTGTACTGTTGCTGTTGCAATGGCCATGGAACACCCACTGACCTCGGTGGTTGCTTTGATTTCCACGGGCTGTCGGCTTAGTGGATCAGCCACATTGATACGTCCTGGGCGATATTCCCATGTGAACGAGAATCGTCTCAGGTATTCGCTCCAACGCGCCTGTCGTCTTGACAGGTTCGGTTGCGTTTGGAAAAACACCAATGGATTATGGTTGGTCACGACCGTCACGTCCCCTTCAGCACCCTTGAGGTAGCAACGCCACATCTTGAAAGCATTTACTACCGCAAGGAGCTCCTGATCCCTAGTCGTGTATCGCGTTTACGCGAGGATGAGCTTCCGGCTCTCATACGCAACTGGGTGACCGTTCTACATGAGGACGGCTCCAAGTCCTACTGCCGATGCATCACATCAAACCTCCCACGGTTGCAATGGATCCGGAAGATCTAGGACAGGCGCCTTGGATAGAAGCTCTTTGATTTTGAGAAAAGCGTTCTCGCAATCAGGTGCCCATTCCCAACGCACGTCTTTTTGCATGAGCCTGGTTAGCGGTGCTACCAGTGTCGAATACCCTTGCATAAACCGTTGAAATTAGTTTGCAAGGCCGAGGAAAGACCGAATCTGCCCAACATTTTCAGGGCGTGGCCAGTTCACAATGGTTTGGACCTTTCCTGGGTTGACACGGATGCCGTCCTTGCCGACGATGTGTCCAAGGAATTCGAGCTCCTCTTGTGCAAACTTGCACTTACTCACTATTGCATAGAAGTTCTATTCCCGCATGATTGCAAGAACTTCACGTAGATGTTCTATGTGCTCTTCCATTGATTTGGAAAAAGCCAGGATGTCATACAGGTAAACCAAGACAGACTGTCCGAGTTGCTTGGTGAACGTTCGGTTCATTTCTCCTTGGAAGGTTGCTGGGGCATTTGTAAGCCCGGAGCATAACACTCGGAACTGATAGTGTTCCATGTGTGTTTGAAACGTGGTTTTGGGCACATCATCTTCCGTGATGCGGATTTGATGGTACCCTTGAGACAAATCCAAGGACGAAAACACTTTTGTGCCTTGGAGTTGGTCAAAAAGGTCCTCGATCCGCTGTAAGGGGAATCAGTTTTTCACCGTCAGCTTGTTCAACGCCCGGTAATCCACGCACCTGCGTAAACCACCGTCCTTTTTGATCACAAAAAGGATCGACGCACCGTACGACAAGCTACTGGGCTCGATCCACCCTTTTGCAAGGTACTCTTTGATTTGGCATTCGACCTCTCGCCTTTCTACTGGACTAAGGCGATACATGGGTCTGAACGGAGGAGTCGCCAACGGTTGCAGCGGAATCGTCTGGCCCATGTGTATCTCTGGTGGAAGCCCAGCCGGTGGGTCTTGGAATACATCCGAGAACTCTGCCAATAGAGATCTCTTGTGGCGTGTCTTCCTTCACGTCGTCCTCCACTTTCTGCAGCTGAGCCAAAAAGTACCGAAAACCTTGTCAAATACGTTTCTTGACGTGCATCGCAGACAAGTTGGCATGGAGTTTGAGTCGGGTTGGTGATAAATCCGTACTTGGAATCAACGTAAAGCGGCACTGTCCTTTTCGGAGGATCAAACGGTTTGATTCAAAACACATTAGAGCATTGTTCTCACGGAGCCAAGGATCGCCTAGCACCACGTCAAAGGGGTCAAGAAGGTTGAGTACCTTCAACGTGACACTCTGTGTGTACCCCTGAATACAAGTTTTTGCTTTACAAGTACCGATCACGGATACCATACGGTTGTCACCAACAACAACTGCGCCATTCGATGGCTTGTACTTCAGGCCAACCTGTCGGGTAAATCCAAAGCTAAGAAAAGATTTGTCTCCTCCACTGTCAACAAGTACGTTCACGGGAGCACCAGTTAGGTGTCCTTTGAACTGCATCGTCATGTTGCCTCCACTCTTCCGAGTGAACAGACTTGACGACGACAAGCCGAGTTTGTGATAAACACGGAATCTGTACGGCGAGCATCGCAACTCCTATGATTCACCCACTCGAGTCCACATCTTGTGGGCACGTGTGAATTCAGCCAGCACCTTCCAATCTTTAAATTTGACTGGGTCGAAATCGTCGACTAAAGGTTCTGCGAACGTGATTGAACTCATTGCTTTGAGGGCGTTAGCTTCAATCCATGCGTCACACAACTCTTGTACTGGTGGTCGGTATTGCCACCACTAAGCATGTACGATCATGCATCTCGTCCGGAGATGCAAGGTTTAGTGGGCAATGTTGGTCAGCAAGTGTAGAATGCAGTTCAACAAGAGGAGAGAAAGCAACAGAGAAATTTGAACTCGTCAAAAACTCAAATTCTTCAACATCCTCATTTGAAAACATAAACCCACACTCATGATCCTGTTTTACCCCTTAGTGGTCCCCACAAACATCAATCAGGGGTGGGGAAAACCCGCCCCACGGTCTTGTTTGTTACCACGGCCAGGCCCATTGCCGCGACCGCGACCCTGTCCACGGCTCTGTCAGCGGCCTCCTGCTACACCATCCCCACGAGGTACTTCTCTTGCAGCTAAGGCCGCAAGGTCTTGTCCACTGCCAGCAGCCTGAGGGCACTGAGCCCTAAAGTGGCCCAGCTGCATGCAGTTGTGGCAGAGCCCTTCGCAGAAGGATGCGTTGCGACGCTCATGTGCCGCCTACAACTCGTCATTCTCGCGGCTGCGCTTGTTGTTGGGGCCCTTGTATCCACCAGCCTTCTTGGCTGGAGGGTTTGCAGGCTGTTTTCCCTTGGCCCCACCTTGCTGTCCAGCTGACCCACCAGCCCCTGCAGCGTCCATGCGCATGTTGCGGCCTTGCTATGGACACGCGTTCGGCCGTACATCAGAGTAGTGCTTCGGGTTCGTTAAATACACTTCGCTCATGTAGTCGCGCAACGCCCTCCAGCTTGTCCAAGCTTGGCNCACGAGGTACTTCTCTTGCAGCTAAGGCCGCAAGGTCTTGTCCACTGCCAGCAGCCTGAGGGCACTGAGCCCTAAAGTGGCCCAGCTGCATGCAGTTGTGGCAGAGCCCTTCGCAGAAGGATGCGTTGCGACGCTCATGTGCCGCCTACAACTCGTCATTCTCGCGGCTGCGCTTGTTGTTGGGGCCCTTGTATCCACCAGCCTTCTTGGCTGGAGGGTTTGCAGGCTGTTTTCCCTTGGCCCCACCTCGCTGTCCAGCTGACCCACCAGCCCCTGCAGCGTCCATGCGCATGTTGCGGCCTTGCTATGGACACGCGTTCGGCCGTACATCAGAGTAGTGCTTCGGGTTCGTTAAATACACTTCGCTCATGTAGTCGNGGCCCATTGCCGCGACCGCGACCCTGTCCACGGCTCTGTCAGCGGCCTCCTGCTACACCATCCCCACGAGGTACTTCTCTTGCAGCTAAGGCCGCAAGGTCTTGTCCACTGCCAGCAGCCTGAGGGCACTGAGCCCTAAAGTGGCCCAGCTGCATGCAGTTGTGGCAGAGCCCTTCGCAGAAGGATGCGTTGCGACGCTCATGTGCCGCCTACAACTCGTCATTCTCGCGGCTGCGCTTGTTGTTGGGGCCCTTGTATCCACCAGCCTTCTTGGCTGGAGGGTTTGCAGGCTGTTTTCCCTTGGCCCCACCTTGCTGTCCAGCTGACCCACCAGCCCCTGCAGCGTCCATGCGCATGTTGCGGCCTTGCTATGGACACGCGTTCGGCCGTACATCAGAGTAGTGCTTCGGGTTCGTTAAATACACTTCGCTCATGTAGTCGCGCAACGCCCTCCAGCTTGTCCAAGCTTGGCCAGTGGCTGTTGTGGTGGTCTTGTCCTTCAGCTTCTCGCTGGTGAGACCATCACGCAAGTACCTTAGCAGCATGCACTCCGGGTACTTGAAGGTCTGAGTCCCATCGCCCTCGGTGAAGCTTTCGGCTTCCTCCACGAGTGCGGTGAACTCGCTCAAGTAAGATTCAAGCAAGTTGCCAAGCTGCCTGAAGTCCTTGATCTTGTGGAAGGCGCGTTGCACCTCCTCATGTTGGGTGCACTTCTTACGCATGATCGCGCAGAAGGCCTCCCACGGCATGGGCTGCCACTCAAGGTGCGGCTGTTGTGCAGTCCACTCCTTGACCACAAACTTGAAGAGTTTGTCTTCAAGCCACATCGTGGCAAGGTCACCCCACTGGCTGAGTGGAGCCTTGTGGACGCGTACAATATGCTCCATATGGTTCAGCCAGTCAGTTAGTTTCACGCCCTTCCGGAAGATCTCCACACTATGGAGGAAGGACGTGTTCATGACCGACCTCGAAGTCATCAAGGTAGGCACGCCGTCGCTACCAGCAGCAGTGGCATCCGCAGCCGCGGCATGCTGCGCTTGCTGCTGCATCTGCACCTGGGTCACGCTTTGCAACGCCTTGTTGAGGTTGTTGCATCGGCGGCTTGCCTCATGGGCGGCCAGACGTTGCAGCTGGCGATCACGATCGAGGTCTGTAATGCTCTGCGTGACGTGGGGAATCAGGTTGGCAAACGCGAACTTGAGCGCTGATGTTGTCAGAGCATCGGCGATAGCCTCCAAAGCCTCGCGTTGTCCGTGCACCCTTACCCATTGTAGGAGGGTGCGGTTCGCATACACGCCTCCAAGGAGTCCCACCTTTCGGAGGAGACTGTTGTTGGCAACGACGCTTGAGTGGCCGCTACCTTGTCCCATTACGGCCACATAGTAGGAAGAGGGGTTTGTCCCCATTCCTCCGAGTGGTGTCGTATCTCCACCATTGGTGGTGATCCTGAGTCGGCCTGCCGCCTCATTCGCAAACTCTGCGAGCCTATGACGGTCATCGCGAATTGCCTTCGCGGCGACGTCGTCCGGCTTGTTCTCGCGGGAACTTCCCGTGTGGCTGCTTTCAGCGCCCTTGCTGCTCTCAAGAGTCTCGCTGCCATCGGCAGCTTTAGGCGATGCGGCGGGTGCTTTACCCTTCTCAAGGAATCGGCTCGAGTTTGTCGCACGACGATGGCGATGGTCGCGATCCTCGTCACCTTTGCCACCGTCGGCGTCGTGCTCTTCATCTTGGTCCCCCTCCGGGAGATCCTCCTCCATCGCATCGTCCGTCTCATGGGGGTCACCCACATGCGTGTCGACATGCTCGTCGAGCACCTTTTTGGCCTCCGCACGCTTCTCGGTATTGCCAAGGCTGGTGTCGGTTGCCTTCGGCGGTACGATTGCCTTTGGCGGTACGGTTGCCTTTGGGTTGGCGACCGTGCTCGCGGCGGCGGGTCCCAAAATTTGGAGTCCGCCAAGAGCTCGTGGTGAGGCCGTCACCACCTTGCCCTTGTTGGTCTTGAACGGTCTGGCACTTGCCATCTCGTCGCCCGTGTAACTAGCACGTGAAGACCGTTGTGAGGATCACCCCACAACGTTAAGGAGGAATCGCCTGCCACAAACTCCTTGCTCTCACGATCGGTGAGGCAGTTATAAATTCAATTTCTATTTTCCTAGGCCGCCACGTCGGCACAAGGTCGTGGTTTTTGGAACTGGACTTCCGAAGCCGTGACTCACGGAGATTGGCAAGGACTAGTACCTAGAAAAACAGAAAATTACATGACAATGGAAATGAGGAGGAATGTGAGTGCCACTCACAAAACAACAGCAAAGAGTGACAAGGAGAATTCTAACAATTCCTACCAAGCCTTCTACTCTTTCTTCTACTTCTTGTCTTCCTCTTCTCTTCTTGTCTTCCTTGGTCTTCTCTTCACGCTCCTTGATGCCTCTTGTGTTCTTGAGCGGCGTCTCCCTTGAGCCGACGGCGTTGGTGAGCCGCCAAAAATCCTCAAGGTGTCACTTTCCTTCTTTTTAGGGTGCTCTCAGACCGTGTGACTCCCTAAGCTTGGGAAGAGGCGCTGTCCCAATTTTTGGATGAAGGATTTTTTAAGGAGCCTTAAAAATGGGAGGATTTTGTGGGTTTTGAGGATAGGAACTCCCCATCCCGCCCCACAAGAATCCTCCTAGCCCTCTGGAACTGAAGAGAGGCTGGAAGGAAGAGTCTCCATCAAGTAGAGCTCTTTTCAAGCTCTCTAACGCCCTTTACGGTGCTTCAATCCGTGAAGTGTAGATGCCGTAGTTCCTTCTGGCGTTTCTGCTGCTGCTTCCAGCTGCAGACGACGTTTTATCTATGTCGTTGCCAGCGTTTCTATCAAACTCTTGGTCGCGAGGGTCGTTTGGCTTTGAGAACCACTGTAACGGATCGTGTCTCCAGCTCCTGCTCTAAAGTCGTCGTCGGAGTTCGTGGAATGGCGTTCTCAGTCTGCGTCAGGGGCTTACCCCCTTTGCAGGACTGAGGGGCAATCGTCATCAACGACCCAGAGCACGGAGACTCGAGTATTTCGAGTCTCCGAAGGCCCATTTCCGGTTTTAACCAAACCCCTGGTTTTGGGACCCAAACCGGGGGCTTTGACCTGGAACTCATGTGTTCGCACAAGTTAATTCATTTATTTTATGTCGAAGTTCGTCGCGAACGAACCTTGATTTACGTTTTGCCGTTCTGGCGCGAAATTGTTGCGTGCGATGCACACTGGCGATTTTGTGCCAGTCCTCTCATCCTCACCCTTGCTCCCCCTATCCCTCGTCCTCGCTTGCTTGTTTTGCAAGGAGGGTGAGGGGGGTAGAGGGCACGAGGCCACGAGGCCTCGCCCTCGAGGCCTTCGTGGCCTCTCAGCCACCGATCGGGCTGAGGCCGCGATTGGCGGCTGGCGGCTGGCCGGCCGGTGGCCGGCCGGTCGCATGGCCGGCCGCCGGCCGTCTACCCGGCCGGTAGCGAGCTGGCCGGCGGCCAGCGCAGTGCTGGCTGCCGGCCAGCCCTCACTGGCGCGAGGGGTGGTGCGCAACCACCCCTCGCTTCGGCGAGGAGGGAGAGCCGAACCGGCCCTCCCGCTACATGAGGAGAGAGATGGGTCTATAGTTGGTGAGGAGTGTAGTAACGTCTTTCTTGTGGAGAAGGACTGTGATGGAGGCCTTATTCTCGCGCGACTATCGTCCGGTTTCACCAATTCAGGATTCAAAGAGGCTCACCTCCAGTATGAGGATTATTGCAAGGTCATCCCAACATTGTTTGCTCAAAGGGGTCATCTCCCGAATGCTTTATGTGGATGAAATACAATATTCGTATTGTACCATGTTAAAAAATGGGATAACATGAAATAAAATGATTTCCAGCATACATTTTCCGGTCACTTTTGATTAAACCATCCCGAGCACCACAATGGACATTGGGTCTATCACTCTCCTTTCATACTTGCTCGCATGACCTGTGGTTTTGCCTTCATCAGTTCATATGTCACACATTCGACGTTGAATGAATCTTGTATGCAAATAAAACACCCGTTGTTTTTGGGGCAAAAAGATGAATTCAAGTGTTTAGTAGAGTAGCTAGTTCAAAGTACTGACAATAGTCATGCACAGAATTCTTGGTGGGACATGTCAAATGGTTTCCCATCGGTGTTTTGCAAACACGATGTTAACTCTATCTTAAAGATGTGTGATTGCGTGGACCGAGAAAGAACCTCATCCACGTCCGCAGCCGCCTTGCAAGAGATCCAATTGAGAATTATGCAACCATGTAGGGACATGCATACTAGCGCAGTCATTCAACACCATCCCCATGTTATGCCGAACGGAGCGTAGATGGTGAACAGGTAGAAGTTGTGAGACAGAACACGATTTGGAATTTGGGACACTTGAGCAATTCATATTGAGCAAGAAGTGTAATTCAATGACAAGTGTCGAAATCATTGAACATACACATACAATTGTCCAGTTATGTATGAGGCATGGTTGGGGTAGTTGGGTCGATTGTCAAGCAACACATGTAGAGTTGTGGCATAAGTGGTCCGATTCGAGGAGCTCCGCAGAGAAGTCGGTGGGTTGCAAGGATCGACGGTGAAGATGCGAGATGGATCTTTATGAATTGAGATATGTCTTGATGTGTCGAGAAGTTGACTGAAAGGTCATGACACTCGTAAGTGGTCAATGTTTTCAGAAAGTGCAAGAATGTTCGCCGGAGGGTGAGGGCAGTTGGCCAAAATAACCTCTAGCGTCGGGGCAAAAACTCGAGGTCTCGAGATGCGGTGGGCCATTTGTGTATCGACAGAAATCCTTACTAAGAAAGATTAGGGACTCGTGTACGTCTGCTCCGTAACACTTCCTCCCTTTTTGGTCGCGACGTCCCGGTGTGCGTGTGGATGTGGCCTGGTGAGGGCAGTAATAGCCGTCGATTATGTGATCGACGTCTCGGAGGTTTTTGTAGGATTCCCAGCAGTTATGCGCAGTGTCATTGCCGTGCCACTTGACAAGATATTCTGTTGTTTTTCCATGTTGTCGATGGCCGCGGATGTCCTTGATGAAGTATTCAGTGTCCTCGTCCACTTGTACAGGAGGATGGGGAGGGACATCCTTGGCGGGGAAGTTCTCTCCGGGTTCTCGATAATGCTTGAGTATTCTGATACGGAACACTAGATGAACTTGCATAGTTTTGGGGAGTTTGAGTTGCTCAATCATAGGGGGTTTTGCATTCACTTTATGTCAAACGGTCCCAAACATCGCGGTTTGAACTTTAAACAGCCGGCTCCACAGAGTTTGATGTTGGCAGAGCTCAGAAGGACTTCCTTTGGTAATGACAAAATCATCATCGTGCGATGCCGGTCAGCTGCTTGTTTCATCGCCACTTGCGTCTTTGCAAGTGTCTACCGTGTTTCTCCCAAATGGTGGAAAAGTCACGGCATTGAACGTGAAGTGCGCAAATGTTGCTTTGGCTGTGTATTCCTAATGGTACGGAGGGAAGTTTGCCATACACCACTTCGAAGGGATTTTTACCCTTTGTGGTGGAGATCGTCGAATTACACGCGATTTAGGTGGTCAGTAATTTTTGTACCCAATCCATCCCATGGGGTTTGCGTAATGTTTGGAGAAGTTGTTCGAGTGTCTGGTTGGTCCACTCGGTTTGACCGTCGGCATGAGGATGGAACGTTATTGAAAGCAAGATCCGGCTGCCATAGCGAGTCATCAGTCTGTACCGGATGCGGATGGTAAATCGACCGTCCCTGTTGCTTGTGATGGTCCTTGGCACGCTGTGTAGCCGCACGTTGTTGTTTAAAAATAGCTGTGCTGTTCCTTCGGCTGTGACGGTGGTCGTCGTTGAAAAACATGAGACATTTTGAAAAACCTATTGACAACTCAGAGGATTGCATCATATCCCTCGGGTGTGACTTGCAATCATGTGACAAAGTCCATGGATATGTCAGGCCACGGTTCCATTGGAATGGGGAGCGGCTGTAGAAGTCTGGGTGGCAATGTGCTATAGGATTTTTATCACTGACACGTGTCGCAAGATTTGCATAAGTTGGCCACGTTGGTTTACATCCTATCCCACCAGTAGTGTTTTACCAGCTTCTTCAGTGTCTTGTCTTCTCCAAAATGTTCAATTGAACCAGTGTCGTGGCTTTCTTCAAGCAACATGTGGCGGAGTTCTTCGCTTGGGAGAACAGCCACCTGGCGAGTGAATCGTCGCCTTGGATAGGGTGCGACATACCAGAATTTTGCTTTGTCGTATCCGCCGTGCTGGTCGTATCCTTGTGTGAACATCGGCTTGAGATACAGATTTCACTAGAGCTATAGCATTGCTGCCTCAGCCATCAGACTTGGTCGGCGGCTGAGCGCATCCGTTGGGTTGGTTTTTCCTAGTTGGCCCTCAATATCGTAGTCGAACCCGGATTCCAGGAACTCTATCCATCGGGTTTGACGTCGACTGAGGTTCGGCTGCGTCTTCAGATATTTCAGCGCATGGTGGTCANACCCCCCCTTCCCGTGTACGGGGGTAGTGCATGTGATGAGTGTACTCGGAATGGGTGCGAAAGTGCACTTATCACGCACTGAGTGTGAGATGGCCTATTTCAAAGTAACAGCACCTCCAGATAGAATTTTTCATTTGAGAGGGCAAACCGTTACCGTTTGTGATGGATGATCAACTTTGAAGAATAGCAAACCTCGATAATGGGAGGTTTACCCTTCGAAGAATAGCAAACCTTTAAATGCGTGATTGAAGCTGAGGGAGTAAGTTTTGCAAATCTTTGAATTTGACAATCCAAAACTCCATCTTGTTTGTAAACGACTTCGGGTATCGATTTAGACCAGGTTGAGATTGCTCCACTTCGATACTTACTGGATTAAGAAAAGAAACAGGAAGTTATCCTGGCATCGATTGAGGAATCACGTCATCATTTATGTCTCGATTGGCATGTTACAGTGATGAGCACAATAGGATCAAAGAAGTCACAAAAAATTTGCGGTTTTAGGTGTTCCCAACTTTAATATAAGTTATCATTTGTCAAAGAATGAAATGGCGCCCCGATAAGGACGTCACCTGACCTGCTGGGATCCACCGCCGGCTCGCCAGCCGCGATGAGATCCCTGATTGACCTGAATATTTTGAGTATTTTTAGGATCGTAATCCTTGCAAACCCCGTATTCCAGGAAAGCANTGTCGTATCCGCCGTGCTGGTCGTATCCTTGTGTGAACATCGGCTTGAGATACAGATTTCACTAGAGCTATAGCATTGCTGCCTCAGCCATCAGACTTGGTCGGCGGCTGAGCGCATCCGTTGGGTTGGTTTTTCCTAGTTGGCCCTCAATATCGTAGTCGAACCCGGATTCCAGGAACTCTATCCATCGGGTTTGACGTCGACTGAGGTTCGGCTGCGTCTTCAGATATTTCAGCGCATGGTGGTCAGTGCGTACAATGCATCGGGGGCACTCCAGATAACACTACCATGTCTTGAATACATGTAAAATCACCAACATCTGTCTCTTGTGTCCGGCGTAGTTGAGTTCTGGTCCTCGCAAATTTTGGCACATGTACGTGACCAGTTTCTTGCCGTTGCCGTGATCTTGTAGGAGGACAGTGCCAATGGCTCAATCTGAGACATCCGTGGCCATGACGTAGTTGACTGTTGGATCGGCCAATCATAGGGCTGGCCCTGAGGTCAGAGTATACCGCAAAATAGTGAATGCTCCTTGCTCCCTGTCTCCCCACCGCCATTCCTTTTCATTTCAAGTGAGATTGGAGAGAGGCACTGACACACAGGCGTAACCCCATACGGCATGCTAGTAGGAATTACAGAAGCAGAAGAAAACTTGAACGTCTCGAACGTCTGCGTCGGCCAATCAACGACTGCTGCCACTTATTTTTCGGATCCATGGTGATCCATCCGCCATTGATGACGTGACCCAAAAAATCAATCAAACGGCAACCAAATTCGCACATTGAGAGTCTCCCAAAAAAAATCTCTCTTTGTAAAACTTTGAGAACTTTTGAAGGATATCCATCGTGCTCCTCAGGGGTGCGGGTGTGCACCAGGATGTCGTCGAGGTATACCACGACAAAATCATCAAGTTACGGACATAAAACATTGTTCATTGCTGCCATGAACGTCGTCGGGGCATTTGTGAGTCCAAACGCCATTACCGTAAACTTGAAATGCGCGTAGCAAGTTCGGAACGCCGTCTTCTCGACGTCGGCGTCTGCTGCGTGAATCTGGTGATAATCGCTACATAGATTGATTTTGATGAGAATTCGAGCCTCTCGGAGTTGGTCAAAAATTTCTTCAGCTCAGGGGAGAGGATAGCGGTTCTTGATGGTGGTGTTGTTCAACGCCCGGTAGTCCATGCACATCTGCATCTTGCCAGTTTTCGTTTCTACGAACAGTTTTGGTGCGACATACGCTGACATGGATGGACGGATGAGCCCCTTACCCAGCATCTCATCAAGTTTCTTTTTCAACTCGGTTTGTTTGTGATGGCTCATCTAATAGCCCCTCACACTGTGGGTCGGCAGCCAGGTTTCAGCTAGATGCAGTGGTCGATGTCCCATTGAGGTGATAGGGTCCTTGGGAGTTTGTTGAGAAAAAAATGTTCGTAACTATTGGATGAGTGGTGAGAACTCTTTGGGTACCATTGCAATCTTTTTCGATGCTGATGAGGCTTATGAGGGTGATGAGTTAGCTGCCGCCACTTTCGCTTCCTATATTGGCTCAAGATGTATTAACCAGGCTCGAGCTCCTTGCCGTATGGAGTACTTGGCCACGTTGAGCGGTATCGTCTGCCCAGGTTGTTGGCTTTCGGCTACCGCGGCTTCCTCAACTACTTCTAAATATGCTGCTTCAATTGTCGCCTTCCGTTCCTAGCGCAAAAGCTGTTTCTTGGCACCGTCAATTTCCACGTAGACGTCGCCACTGTTCCAGTCGACCTGCGGATTGTGTCAATATAGGAAATCCCATTTGAAGATGATTTTGTGGTTACTCATTGGACATGATCTCCAGACCGTTATGTCCTGCAGATCCCCTACTTGTAGTCATAGTGGTTCTCGAAGTCTTCGTATTTGCAGTCTTCCATGAATGATTTTCCCTTCCAATACCCCTGGTTCGGTTTGCCAACCTAGCTTGCAAATCACGTTATTGCTTAAGAAACTGTGAGAAGCTCCTCCATCCAATAGTGCTAGTACCATTCTACGCCTTTTGCATCCTCGAGGTTGAACTTTTAGCAGTGTCGCCGGTTGGTCGTCCTCATACCCCTTGTCAGACTTTATGATCTCAAAAACCCTCTACGACGTCAAAGGCCATTCAGATGGACGATTGTTCGGTGTAGACTGCTCCTCGCGGACAAGAGTCACATCTTTCACTCCTCCCCTTTGCAATTTCCTGACTCATTCTATATCTTCTCCCCTTTTTGGCCTGCTGCTTGCTCTGGCAGTTGTGAGTTATGTGCCTCACTTTTCCATAGTTGTAGCTGGTACGCGTATCTCTGTGGTCTACAACGTCCACTTCCATTGGAGTCGAGGAGTCCCCTAAGTGGTTTCTTCTGTTCCCATGATAATGGTGGTTGGGAGGTCTCCAACCGTTGGATTCGTGGATACAAGCATGGTAGTCGGTGCAATCGATCCTTTCTGTTGTTGCGATCATATGCGGTAAGTTGTTTTGGATGCCGAAAATGGCAATCGCTCGTCGGATGTCTCGTTTGAGGCCATTTCTATAGTGAAACGGAGCTCCTCTGGGGCGTTGTCTGCACCACCAATGATCTAGCAGAATATTCGCGCATACTCTACCATACTAGACTACTGACGGGGACACTGCATCTTGTACCAAGCGCCCAACTTCCTGTTCAGTCGTCCGAATTATGCAAGTATCGTGCACGAGAACTCGTTCCATTCGGTCGGTGGCGTCAGCGCGTCTTATCATTATAGTTGGATCTGCTCCAAGGGTATAATGCCTACGGTAAGTGATATGAGATGGACGCCGTTGGCCGTTGATGATGTTTCACCGATCTCTTGCTTTCTTTGGATGGCCTTTAGGTTAGACTGCCAACTTAGTACCGTGTCACGCAAAAGCGCGGCCGCGAGGTCAATTTTCCTTTTGTCGTCATTCACCCCAGCAGCGGTGAAGCACACCTTCAGACTTGTCATCCACATCTGAATCGTTGCTCCCTTCAAATGTACGGGATCAAACGGTTTGGGAGGGGCCGTGCGAATCTTGGGTTCGCTCAAGAGTTGGGTACATCTCTCAATGACTAATTCCTCTTGTGCACTCTCATTGCAAAGACCCTCCATTGCTACGTTGAGTTGTTGGAGCAGATGGCTGTTGATACCGTCAAGCGTGGAGATGCCGTTCGCGAGTTCCTCATTGATCCGCGCTTGTCGTCCGGTGCCACGTGTCATTCCTGCTGTCGTCGTCGAGGCTGTTGGTAGGGGTGGCTGGTTTACCGCCGCTAGATCTACAACTGGGTTGGTCTTCGGGGCCGTTGGGTTTGATCCAGCTGCCTCAAAGCCTGCCACGCTAGTGTTCATTGCCGCTTCAGGGTTCACTTGCATAGGCACTTTCTGCTCCTCCATCGGTGAAGTCGTCACAGAAGACCCGCTACTGGTCGTCGGATGCGCTCACCCGCTTTACGTTGTAGTCGCGAGGTCTGCAAAGTCTAGACATGTGAGATACACTGAATGCTTGTGCAATGTAGTCCTCTGGATGGGTAGAATAGTCAGATGCCTCTCCACCACCTTTTGACTCTGATACCAAGTGTTATGCCAAACGGAACGTATATAATGTTATGGGACCTGCTGCTAGAAGCGGTGTTTTCATTACCCTGATGGTATGGAACACCTTGTTTGAGGACATGATTGTATTGTAAGTGGAAAACCGTGCAGGTTTGATCCAAGAACCGGGTCATTTGGTGCAAGGACGAGAAAGATACGGCCGGGCAAAGTTGAGTGGTGCGCGTCCGGAAAATGGACGGGACGGAACCCCAACGAGGCGGAGCGACTTTCTCGCCCACTGCAGCCAAAGCGCCCCTGGATGGATGCTTAGCCAATGAGGCAAGGTTCATTGGGGTCCATGGGCGCTTTGGGATGGCGGCTGGAGCTACATTCACAAGCAAGGGCGCTTCAGGCAGCCGTGACCTCCGCTGGCGGTGCTGTTACCGGCAGTCACGTGTGGAGCACTCAAACGGCCATAGCTTAGCCTTTTCTTCATGGATTGAGGCGTTCTTTGGTGCGTTGGAAAGCTCGCAACGCCTGCTACATGAAGTATGGTTATTTTCATTATTGCATCTCAGTAGAGGGCTTTGGAGCGCCAAGGAGATTTCGGCTAGCTCATAGGGGCTGGTACATGAAGGAAGCCTAGGGGTTGTTCTAGGCATGCCAATCTTACTCAGAGACTGTAAACTATCTTGTACTGATCTACCAATTCTAAAGGATTATTTCCTTGCCCAAATCTTCTTGTCTTCCAAGAATTGCCTTGCACACTTCCATTTGATCCTACAATTCTTCCGTAGCGCACCTTGGTGCAAACGCCACCGAGAGAGTGGCACGGTGGGAACCATGGTCACTAGCACTGGTCTTGCTGCTAGGTGAGGGTCGTGCGACATCCCAATGGTTGGCCCTCACACCAAGGGGTCAAGGGTGGGAGGTTTATCCCAAGGGCTTGGCGTGTGACCATCACGCCCGGCGCCCCTCGGTTCACAATTGGTATTAGAGCCCGTGGACGTTCGCTCAGCTTTTCCGCCGACGCAAGGGAGGCAGCAGATTTGCCACAAGTGCGTTTGGCCAGAATAATTTCGTCACAACCGGAAGCATGGCAGTCGCTGCATATGACAAGGCCTACCTCATGGAGGAGATCTGGCATGCTCTCGACGAGTTACGCCAGGAGAACCAGCAGCTGCGTGCGGAGGTTGAGGCGAGGTACGCCGGCCAAGGGAGCAGTGCATTGGGGGGTGTCGCATTGGCATCCGCTCCTGCCTTTCTGCGGCTCAAGACAAAAGAGCCAGAGTTCTATACCAGCAAGGGCAGTGCGCGGGAGTGGCTCTTCACGGTGAACTTGTACTTCACAGCATTGGGCGTTCTCGTGGGAGAAGATGCCACGAGACTAGAGTAGGCTCCTATGCTGCTCCGGGGAATGGTGATGCAGTGGTGGTCGGCATTGTGCTGGCCGAACGTCGCTGGGTTGCCGGATGGGCTGGGGGTCGGGCAACGGCTCCAGCCATTGCTTAGTCTAATGCCGGGGCGGGAAGTGCAGCTTGGTACGTGGGCGTTGACGGAGAAGCCAGAGACATGGGAGCAGTTTGAGACGATGCTCCAGGCGCGTTTCGACCTCCTCAACGGCAGCCGAGTGGCACATGACAAGATCAAGCACGTCAAGCAAGACGGATCGGTCCAATACTACACTACACGCTTCATGGCTTTGGTGGTGCAGATCGATGACCTCTCGGATGCGGAGGCGTACGGCCGCTAACATGACGGCCTGAAGCCGCACGTCCAAGGGGAACTCGCGGTGCTCGGGTTGCGGACCTTTGCAGAGCTGGTTTCGGCAGCAGAACGCTTCGATGCGGTTGACTACAATGCAAGCCGGAGCAAATTTGCGACACAATCTTGGGTGGAGCAGCCAGATCAGGGTGTGCCCATGGAAGTGGATGTTATCCGAGAGGAGCAACGAGGCTTGGACGGGCAACGGGAACTGAGGGCCAAGTGTTGGTGCTACGGAAAGGAGGGTCACCGCAGGAAGGAGTGCCCCAAGCGCAAGGCAAAGTAGGGCATTGGGCAGCGGCAGTGAGGAAAAGGCTTCTCACTGCTGTACTTCACCCACAAAATCAGCACCAGTCCGGAACGGCGTTTTGCCTAATACGGTGCTGTTTTGTTTCCTCTTGCGGGTGGAAGGAGGGCCTGACAGTTCTTAGGGTTTTCATACGGCTGGTTCTTGGGATTCCAGTTTTGGGGTTCCAAGGGTCGGAGGAAGCTGCACAGTCTGCTGGTCAGCACCGCGGGTTACAGCTTCTATGACAACTTGAATGCAAGGAGGGGGCTTGCATTGTACCTTGGAGGGGGCATCGATGATGCAGCGGGTGTCCATATTGGTGGCGTGTAGCGAACCTCTTGTCAAGCAACTTATCCATGTGTGCGGTATTGCGATGTGTTCTTTGTACGTGCCCAATGGATGACTACGTCTTCTTCATCGGCCGGGACCGGTTGCATGCCTTGAGTCCAGAACCGGATTGGTTGTGCAATCTTGTGGTCATGAAGGAGACGGGATCTCACTTTGCCACATCGGTGAGGTGAGGATGAGACGTTGCGTGGTGGTAACCCCGGTCACTAGCAGTGTTTTGACTGCTAGGAGAGGGTCATGCGGCTCCTCATGATGCAATGTTGGATGCTGCGACTGGCGGACAAGCACTGGAAGGCCAAGGGGGTTCTTGGTGGATGAAGGTGCTACTGGATCGCAACGACTACAGTTGCGGGAACGGCTCCTCCACCAGTGTCGGCGGCGGGTTGGATGAATGTGAGGCCCGTTCTGCACATTGCTGGAATGGCAAAGGGTGGCAGATACCTGTGAATGCACAACTGGTGGATCCCCACAGCCGGAGTGGTGGTGCGGATGACGTCTTCCGAGTCTGCCGAGAACGCACCGGGACGGCGCGCTTCGGAGGGAGGGGGGGTAATGTTATGGGACCCGCCAATCGAGGCGGTGTTTTCATCACCCTGATGGCATCAACCACCTTGCTTAAGGCCATGATTTTATTTTATGTGAAAAACCGTTCAATTTTGGTCCAAGAACTGGGTCATTTGGTGCAAGGACGAGAAAGATACGGCCGGGCAAAGTTAGGTGGTGCGCGTCCGGATAATGGACGCGAGCACCGGTTTGACCCCAACGAGGCGGAGTGACTTTCTCGCCCACTGCAGCCAAAGCGCCCCTGGATGGACGCTTAGCCAATGAGGCAAGGTTCAGACTCTTGCATGATTGCATCTTGGTAGAGGGCTTCAGAGGGCCAAGGGAATTTCGGCTGACTCATAGGGGCAAGTACATAAAGGAAGCCTAGGGGTTGTTCTAGGCATGCCAATCTTACCTAGAGAGTCTGTACATTGTCTTGCATTGATCTATCAATTATAGAGGATTCTTTCCTTGCCCAAATCTCCTTGCATTCCAAGTATCGTCCCGCACACGTCCATTCGATCCCACAAGTCTTCCGCAGCGCACCTTGGTGCAAATGCCGCCGGGAGAGTCGCACTGCGGGAACCTCAGTCACTAGCAGCGGTCTTGCTGCTAGGAGAGGGTCATGTGACCTCTCAAGAGCTGGCCCACACACCAAGAGGTCGAGGGTTGGAGGTTTATCCCTAGGGCTCGGCGTGTGACCGTCACGCCAGGCGCCCCTTGGTTCATAGATGGGCTCTGATACCAAGTGTTATGCAAAACGGAACGTAGATGGTGAACGGGTAGAAGTTGCAAGGCAGAATGGGATTTCAGAATTTGGGACACTTGAGCAATTCATGTTTAGCAGTAAGTCTCCTTTGATGACATGTGTTGAAATGATCAAACATATACATACAAGTGTCAAGTTGCGATGAGGCATCTTCGGGTTCGTTGGGTCGGTTGTCAAGCGATACGTGTGGAGTCGCGTCATGAGTGGTCAGATTCGAGAAGCTCCACCAAGAAGGTGGGGGGCTTCAAGGATCAATGGTAAAGATGTAAGATACATCTATATATTGAGATATGTCTTGATACGTTGAGAATTGGACTGAAAGGTCATGACACTTCTGTCATAGATTCTCGTAAGTGATTGAAGTTGTAAGAAAGTGTGAGAAGGTTCTCTGGAGGGTGAGGGAAGTTGTTTGAATCACCCCCTATGGTTGCATTTCTGTTGTTACATCTGTGGCCTACAACACGTCAGCCTGCGGATTTTCATGGTTCTTGACCATAGCCATTTTTGCCACCTGCCCCAACCTCCAGTGTCCCGTCCCCAAAGGTTCAGGCACATTCGACCACTTTCTGGGCACTTTCTATTTTTTGTTATTGTATGTATTAAGAAAATACTTGGAAGCTTCCTAGGCATCCTGCTGCTGCCGTGGTGACACTACCCAATGAGCTGGCGCACTAGCAAGCAAGAAAATGTAAGCAAAAGTAAGGGTTAGGCTAGGGAGTCGCGCAAAGTCTCATAACCTCCAGTATCTCAGTAATGAAGATATAAATGACTATGGAGAAGCACACAACATATGTACTAACCGCGGCGCACGGTGGACGACGCATGCTTCACTTTTAGTTTGTCCTAAAACCAGCCCATATCCATTGTTTTGGCCATACCTCTTCCCAGAGGCTTCCAAACACACCAGCGTGTGAACGTAGAGATGCATTTTTTGAGTTCAATGCTTCTTCTGGTCACACACACAGGTCCCACAGCGATCAATAGGCACATTATGTTAAACATGCAAATCAAGCTCAAGAGCAAGTCCTGCGAGAAAACTCTAGCAAATATGGAAAAACCACATAGTACCCCAGTAAGCACCTGGGACACCGTGGGAGCTATCTGACAACTGCTCGTGGTCAGAGCCACCACCTGTCGATGCTCCATCATTATCCAGGACCGTATCAGGGATGTGTATGAGCACGGACATTGCCAAATGGTCACTATAAGCTGTAAAGACGGACATGAACGACTCACATCACAACACTCCCCCATGACCCGATGGTACGCATGTTGAAACACATACAAAACTGACATAGGTATGCAAAGTGATGCTCAACAGTCCATACTCACACCCTACTCTTAGCCACTCTCAGGTAAGGGACGAAGCCCGACAGAATGAATGACGACCAGTTTCTTTCCGCGTGCTAGTGCATTGGTCAAGATGTTAGCCCGCTGCACGTCCATGCCATCTGAAATAAGAGAGAAGAAATCTCTACAAGATCATGGACAAAGTGTAACTCAATCGCAATGTCCTTTGTGCGTGTATGAAATACGCCAGAGTTCTCTGTAACAAGAAGAGCACTCTGGTTGTCACAATGTGAAATGACGCAAGGCGTAGATTGGCGCAACTCACAAAAGAGATGCTGCAGGCACACCGCCCCGGCAGCCCCAGTACCCGGCGTAACATTCTCAGCCTATGATGAGCTATGTGCAATGCAATCCTTCTTGCCGCTGTGCCACGAAAAAACAATGCCACCCAACATGAGCACGTAGCCTGTCCGACTGTGCCTATCAAGACTCTAGGCCTAGTCATTGTTTGTGTAATCGTCGACTACCACCGAGCATTGTCGTTGAAAGTAGATTTGAAGGTACTATATTGAGACCACGTATCACACCACTCGCACAGGCACGTGAGGATGTTACAAGGTCACTACAAAAAGTGTGCAAGAGGTTGATGGCGAACGCAATGTCGGGTTGTGTGTTTGTGGCCAAGTACATGAAAGAGCCAATGAGGCACAAGTACAGGGTCAGACCCATTGTCTTCCCCAGCTGTGATGGGTATCCACCTTCAGAGCATCCTGTCCTTCAGGTGTGATGGGAGTAGAGTCTGTGGGAACTTCACCAAGGAGGTCAGCAATGTGCTTCCCCAAAATACAGGCATAATGCATTGATGCCACATGAGCATTTGCTTCTGAAGATCACGTATGATCTCCACTACAAGAAACTCAATTGCAAAACCAAGGTCCTTCATGATGTAGGCAACCTGAAGGACTGTCTGGGCCTCCTTCACAGCCTTCGTAGAAGGAGAAATAATTAGGAGGTTGTCCATTTTGACCACAATGGTGATGAAGCTCTCAGCTGTCCATCTCAGAAAGAGGGACAGGTCAGCGTCACTCTGCAAATAACCGACACGTGTCTGTGTGCTAGTGATCTCCTGGTTCCAAAACCTGAGTGATTGTTTCAAGTTGTACAACGCCTTGCGCAACCGCCAAACCTCGCCACTAACCTAGAGACCACGTAGCTGGACCATGCAGATCTCCTTTTGTAAGGTGCCATGGAGGAACACCTTGTTCACATCCACCTGGTACAACTCCAAGTCATAGTGAGCGACATCCCCGAACATTGTGCGAGCGATGGTCATGCAGCCAATATGTGCAAAGGTGCCAGTAAAATCCACACCCTCAACATGTGAGAATCCCTTGGCCGTCAAGCGAGCCTTGTAGCGATCCAGTGTGCGATCAGAATTCACCTTCTTGTGAGATACCCACTTGGTGTGTACACCCTTCCACCCAAGTGGGAGGTCAACAAGCTCATAGACATTGTGCTCACAAATGGTTCTCAGCTCATCCTCACAATCAACATGCCACAACACTACATCCTAAGCCAAGAGTGCCTCTTTCAACGGATCACCCGTTCTTGTTGAGCCGTTCTCGAGGGAGACCTATGGGTGGCTGAGACACATGACTCCAGACTTGGTCTAACCACAACAAGGTTGGCTACGGCTTTGCAAGCAACCAATAAATCTCAAGAGATCAACTCATGACCAGAAGGACATGTTGGGTGTACCTCAGTGTAGTCTGTCGGGACACTCAGGCCAAGGATCTTTGTGCTGGAAACTGGGGCAGTCCTCAGGGAGTCGATCAGGCTCACTAAGAGCCGCCTAGGGAGGGCCAACTGTTTGTGAGAGGAAGTTGCAGGTTGCACAGACAGAATATTTGGAGGCACGCAGAGAGTGCGAATGTCAGAGTTGACTCTTGATTGAGAAAGTACATTATCACAGCTTTCTAAGAAGCCCTTACATGCCCCATTTGGCCAAAGAAGCACTGAGATACACTGTGTCAAAGTTGACCCTCTACTACACTCCTACTTTAGTGTGATGAGTGGCAGTCACATTAGCATGCATTAGAATTATCTCTCTGACGGCCTGCACGGCCAGTAATCCTCGAATGCTCCTTCCTTGAAGTCTCTTGAAGGAACTCTAGCCGCCTTTTCTCCTTGAAGGCCGCTTCCAGCAGTCTTGGTCAATAAGTCTGGCCGCCTTTTGTGCTAAAAGTGCTCTGGTCATCACTTGAACTCGAACCGTGATCTCCAAACTTCGGAAAACCATATCTCACCCAAACGGACATCGATTTGAGTTCCGTAAAGTGCGTTGGAACATGTGAAGTAATCTTTCTACATCTCATTTTTATGGAGCAACACATTTTTTGTCATTTTCTGGTACCCTCACATCCATCATTCTCCCACTTTGCGAGAATATAAATCACACAAGTCCGCATTGTCGCTCACGTACATGCTCTGTGATAACTCCAAAGTCTGCTGCTGCCGGTCGCGCTTGACCTGGAGGCCAAGGTAGTAACTAAGCTGTGTTTCATGTCAAACCTGGTAGCAAGGGACTGCTTCACATCATCCAAAAGAGACTTGGAGTCAGATGCAATGAGGAGATCATCCACATAGAGCAAGATGATTACCTGGCTTGCCTCACACACACACCCATAGACCACATGGTTGGCTTCGATGCACACAAACCCAAGCCCAGCCAGTTGCTCATCCATCTTGTTGTACCATGCTCGCGGTGCTTGCTTCAGGCTGTAGAGGGCCTTCACAAGCTTGCACACCAAATCATCCTTTCCCTCCACCACATACCCCTCAGGCTGCTCCATGTAAACATATTCCTCGAGGTCACCATTCAGAAATGCACATGTCACATCCATTTGGTGCACCTCCCAGCCCATGGTAGCAGCAAGAGCGAGGATCGCTTGGATGGATGGGAACTTTGCGATAGGTGCAAATGTCTCATTGTAATCCACACCCTCAGTCTGCGCATACCTCTTTGCAACCCACCATGCTTTGTACCTCAGCACCTTACCATCCGCACCACGCTTGCACCTAAAGATCCACCGGCATCCGATCAACCGGCTGCCACGTGGAGCTTCCTCGAGGGTCCATGTGACGTTCTTCATTAGCGTACCATACTCCTCGTCTGCTGTGGCACGCCAATCTGCCGCCTTGGTGCTGTGCATGGCTTCGGTGAAGGTAGTTGGGTCATCGGTAACTGTGAGGAAGAGAAGCTCGAGGTCAGATGGCTCTGTTGGTGGTGGAACGGTGCACAGGTTCAGCTGCTCCCCTTGTTGCATCTGCTTCTTTGTGAGCCTCTCGGACCACTGTAGCTGCTCTCCACTGTCCTTCACACCTTTTTTGATGCGTGTGGACCGTCGTGGCAGCTGCGGTACGTTGCTTTGCTGCTCCTCCTCATCAGATTTGGCTGGTGGCTCCTTCTCCTTCTCATCTCCCTCCACCTCCGTGTCATTGCCGCTATCACCGCCGTCTTTTGCACCGCCCTCTTTTGCAACTGGTTCTTCTCTCACTTCAGGTACCGGTGCAGGAGCAAGTGGAACTGCAGACATAGGGCTCCAAGTCCAGCCCTTCACGTCCTCTTGAAGAACCACGTCACGGCTGCGGATGATCTTACGCGCGGCGAGGTTGTACAGGTGGTATCCTATGGTGGCGTAGCCGAGGAAGGCAGCCTTCACCGACTTTGCATCTAGTTTGTTGCGGTTGTTGGCAGGCATGTGCACAAATGCACCACACCTGAAGACTTTCCGGTGTGTCACTGTTGGCTTGCTTCCCGTCCACGCCTCCTCCGATGTTATCAGTGACACGGTACGCGTGGGACTTGAGTTTGTCAGGTACACGGCAGTGTTGAACGCTTTCGCCTAAAAGGTTGGGAAGAGCTTCGCGTCTTGGAGCATGCTCGGAACACGCTCCATGACCGTGTGGTTCACGCATTCAGCCACGCTGTTTAGCTGCGGTGTTCTAGGTGGGATGGCCTCGTGCCTGATCCTGTGACACTTAAGGAAGTTGCGGAAGTCGCTGGAGAGGTACTCCTCCACCGTCAGTGCAAAGCACCTTCAACCACCTACCAATCTCATCCTGTACAGCAGCCATCCACATCTTGAAAGCATCAAAGCACTCATCATTTCCAGCCAAGAATAACACCCACGTCTTCCTCGACTTGTCATCAATGAATTTGACAAATTACATCTTGCCGGACAAGGACTGAGATGGCATGGGACCGCACATATCAGAGTGGATGAGTGAGAGAGGCTCAATCACTCTCTTTCCTTCCCCCGTGAAAGGAGAGCGTGCTTGCTTCCTTTCAATGCAACTCTCACAAGTTGATGCACTCGGCTGCTTCACCTCCTTGAGCTCCTGACCACGGACCATGTGCTGCATGGAGATGATGGTGCCGAAGCCAAGGTGACCAAGCCAGCGGTGCCACAGGCCAATGTCGTGTTTTTCTTCTCTTGCCGCCAATGCTGAGTTGGCTTTGTTCTCCGACGCAACATAGAGGTGGTAAAGGCCGTCCTCCTTGTCCGCTTTCGCAAGCAAACGGCCTGTACTGGCAGAGATGGTGCAGCCACCATTCTAAAAGCAAACATGCATGCCTTCAAAGATGAGAGAGGAAACAGAAAGGAGGTTAGCTGCCAGCCCCAGAACATGGAGCACCCCCCTCACACGATGTTCCACGTGCTTCCCTTCAACGGAAGCACAGAAGACAATCTCACCCTCCCCAACCACGATTTGCACATGGTTGTATCCCATGTACACCTGTCAAGGCTCAAAGGTGGTGTAGAGAACAAACCACTCCCGGCGACACATCATATGCCGCGTGGCTCCTGAGGGGATGATCCAGAACAAGGCGGTGTTGTTGGAGACGTGTAGGATCCGGATGGTTATCTTGAATGCACTCTCCTAATCTGCAGTGTTAACGGAAGCGTCAGACTGCTTTCCCGCTCGCACTCCAGCCGCAAGGTCCGCCTTCTACTTCCGGCATTCGCGTGCCCAATGGCCCGACTTCTTGAAGTAGTGGCACTTCCCCTTCCTCTTCCCTCCTCTGCCATTGCCCCTGGCTGGTGCAGCACCACCTCCATGACCAGAGTTGGTGATGAGAGCAACGTCCAATCCGTTTCCACCATCGTCTCCCTTGCGGTACTCCTCCTCAAACAGCAGGCTCTCCTCCACATCGTTGAGGGAGATTTTGTCACCACGCTGGTCCAGGGCAATAATGAAAGGAGTGTAGCTCGTGGGAAGGCCAGAGACGATGGTTGGCATGAGCACACGCTTCTTAACAGGGTCCTCAATTGCAGCTAGCTGGTCAGCAAGAGACTTCACCATGTTGATGTAGTCAATCATGGATCCGGACTCATCCATCTTCACAGTGTGAAAGCGACGACACAGCTGCATGTTCATGAGAATTGACTTGGAAGCATAAGTGGAATCAAGCTTTTTCCAAACCTCCTTTGGTGTGAGGATGCCACGGATGAAGAGTTGCAACCGTTCGACGAGGTAGATGTAGACGGTGGCGAGTGCGCGGTCACGCTTCTTGCGGTAGGTACGGGCCTCGCCAGGAGAGAGGGAGCCTTCCACTGGTTCCTTCTCCTTCTCATCCACCTGGATCTAGAGACCCTTCTCCATCAGCACCATCTTCATGTTGTGACTCCAGTTGAAGAAGTTCTTGCCTTTGAACTTGGGGACGCCGGCCACCACCGAAGCCGATGTTGCCATGGTAGTGCAACATTCAGCCTCCAAACACCTCTCTCACACAACAGGGTACAAGGAATGCATTAAGGATGAGGCAAAGCCTTGTTCTAGCTCTGATACCATTGTTAGAATCTGGGGCAGCCCTCATTGAGTTGATCAGGCTTACTAAGAGCGGCCTAGGCAGGACCAACTGTTTGTGAGAGGAAGTTGCAGGTCGTACAGACAGATGATTTGGAGGAAAATGTAGGAACGCAGAGAAAGCGAATGCCAGAGTTGACTCTTGAGTGAGAAAGTACATCATCAAAGCCCTTATATGCCTCATTTGGCCAAAGGAGCACTGAGATACAATCTATCAAAGTTGACTCTCTACTACACTTCTATTGTAGCTTGATGAGCGGCAGTCACATTAACATGCAATAGAATTTTCTCTCTGACGGCCTGCACGGCCAATAATCCTCGAATGCTCCTTGCTTAAAGTCTCTTGAAGGCCCTCCAGCCGCCTTTTCTCCTTGAAGGCCGCTCCCAGCAGTCCTGGTCAATAATTCTGGCCGCCTTTTGTGCTGAAAGTGCTCTGGTCGTCACTTGAACCCTAACCATGATCTCCGAACTCACCCAAACGGACTCCAAATTGAGTTCGATAAAGTGTGTTGGAACCTGTAGAATATTCTCTATGAATGTGTGCTTCAGATGACTTTTATCAAGAAACAAATTTCTGTCATTTTCTCGCACCCTCACATCAATCACTTCGTGATGGGCTTGCCACTTTGAACACTACAGGTGGAGCGTCTGTGTGCCAAATTGATCGTCTACTGAGCCCTGGAGGCCAGTGGTTGAAGACGACCATCAAGCTCATGGGAGTGACCCGGAGCTGAGGTGCTCACCTCTCGCTGCGCTATAACTGGCTTGTCCACATCCGTAGGCATTGCAAGATCGCAAGGAAGGAGAGAGGATGCAGCAAGATCATGGAAACGTTCTAGATCTCACACCGGAGAAGCAGGTGTACACAGAGGACCAGGTGTGACTAGGGAGAGTGGCACAGGCATAAGACCAAGTGTGCATGAGCAAACCGACGCAGGCACAAATGTAGGTGGGTCAGAGAGGACTGGCACTGACATGGAGGTAGGTGTGCCAGAAGGAACAAACACTGGCACGAGAGCAGGTGTGCCACAAAGGCCTGTGACTCACACGGGAGCAGGTGTGCCAGAAGGGATTGAGACTGGCCAAGAGGAGGTGTGCTAGAAGGATTTGGCACTGGCACGAAAACAAGTGCGCTTGAGGGAGCCGACGCGGCTAATGGGCC